>MJUU01043514.1:98316-108551 GCA_002080025.1 Modiolus philippinarum | reverse complement strand
AAATGTGGTTCAGTATTTTTGAAATCCAGAACCACTGTCACTTTAAGGAAAGATCAACTTCTTTTTTATGAAACTCTTTGAGTTGAATAATGGATTATAATAGTGGTTGAGATTACAAAAAAGGTTGACAGAGATTTTTTATCAACCACTTTTGTAAACTCTAACCAATTTTGTAATTCTACGATTTCAATTGTGGTAAGTATTTTTGAAATCCAGTACCACTGTCACTTCACAAGTAAAGATCAACACTTTTTTTATGAAACTCTTCGGGTTGAATGAGGGATTACAAAAGTGGTCGAGATTACAAAAGTGGTTGACTGAGAATTTCTATCAACCACTTTTGTAATCTCTAACCTTTTTTGTAATCCTACGATTTCAGATGTGGTTTAGTAGTTTTGAAATACAGAACCACTGTCACTTTAAGTAAACATCAACATTTTTTTATGAAACTCTTTGAGTTGAATAAGGGATTACAAAAGTGGTTTAGATTACAAAAGTGGTTGACTAAGATTTTTTAGCAACCACTTTTGTCACTCACCTGATGTCACTCCCGGTTTTCATGGGAGTTCACACTGTGAGTGCCTTAGTTCTTAATGTTATCTTTTTATTTCCGTGCATTGTAGCTGTCTCACGTCCTTGTTTTGTCTTTGTTTTTATCTGTTACCGTTTTTGCCATGTCTGTGGACTTCAGTTTTTGTAGTCATCGCTTTCCTTGTTCCTTCGGTATTCTACTGCCGTTGATTTGTAATCCCTAACCACTTTTGTAATCTACGATTTCAGATGTTTAGTATTTTGAAATTTTGAAATCCAGAACCACTGTCAATTGAAGTAAGATCAACATTGTTTTTTATAAAACTCTTTGAGTTGAAGGAGGAATTACAGAAAAGGTTGTAACAGTGCCTTAATTTTTATTTTTTATTTTTTTTTCTTGCTTTTTAAATTCGTGTTAAATATGAATAGCAGCGTTTGTTGTTTGTTTGTTTGTTCATTTGAATTATTGTTGGATTTTTTATCTTCCTCTTTCTGACTTTTCGCTTCCGTATTCATTCGTCTATTTCGATCCAAAACTTCACTGCACAGAGTGATATAAATATAGTTCATAAAACAAGATCCCGTTTATTATTATTCTATCCTCTTGAAAAAGTAAAATTTTTAAGTTTTAATTACTGGATTTAGTTAACGAATTTAACAATCAAGACTGAATGAAATAATATGGTCATAATAGGGATAAAGTGTTGTAATCTTTTACTCTAATGATAAATGATACACACCGACAATTGTATTCCGAAGACTTGACAGAAAATAATACCATGGTATTTTGACCCCCTACCATGGGATTTTGAACCCCCTTTCAAAACATGTAACTTGTATGTAAGATATTAATTCTCTGTCCTGCCATGCTATTCTGACCCCCTTTCATGGAATTTTGCACCCCCATCAAGAAAATGTGACATTTCGTCAACCATGGTATTTTGACCCCCTACCATGGGATTTTGAACCCCTTTCAAGAAATGTAACTTGTATGTAGGATATAAATTCTCTGTCCTGCCATGGTATTCTGACTCCTTTCATGGAATTTTGCCCGCCCATCTGAATATTGTGACATTTCGACAACCATGGTATTTTAACCCCCTACCATGGGATTTTGAACTCCCTTTCAATACATGTAACATGTATGAAAGATATTAATTCTATGTTTTGCCATGGTAGTCTGACCCCCTATCATGGAAATTTGCAACCCCATCGGTAAATTGTGACATTTCGTCAACTATGGTATTTTGAGCCCCTACAATGGGCTTTTGAACCCCCTATCAAAACATGTAACTTGTAGGTTTAGATATTAATTCTCTATGCTACCATGGTATCTGATCCCCTATCATGGAATTTTGCATCCCCGTATGAAAACTGGCATTTCGTCAACCATGGTATTTTGACCCCCTACCATGGGGTTTTGAACCCCCTTTCAAACAAGTTTATTGTATGTTAAGATATTAATTCTCTATGCTGCCATGGTATTCTGCCCCTATCATGGAATTTTGCACCCCCATCTGAAAATTGTGACGTTTAGTCAACCATGGAATTTTTACCCCCCTCCCCTACCATGGGATTTTGAACGCCCCCTATCAAAACATTTAACGTGTATGTTAAGTTATGAATTCTCTATGCTGCCATGGTATTCTCACCCCCTATCATGGAATTTTGCACCCCCGTATGAAAACTGACATTTCGTCAACCATGGTATTTTGACCCCCTACCATGGGATTTTGAACCCCCCTTTCAAAACAAGTTAATTGTATGTTAAGATAGTAATTTCTCTATGCTGCCATGGTATTCTGACAACCTATTATGGAAATTTGCACCATTATATGAAAGTTGTGACATTTGGTCAACCATGGTATTTTGCCCCCCCCCCCTACCATGGGATTTTGAACCCCTTTTTGAGAATATGATTTAAAGGGGTACGATTTTCCATGATGGGGTTCAAAATAAAGTGGAATAAAATTGACCCAGGGGTCATTTTTCCATATGGTATTTTGACCCTGGGGTCATTAATCCATATGGAATTTTGACCCCGGGGTCCATTTGTTAGGGGTTCAAAATTCCATATGACACCGGGCTTAATTTAACATGTTAATTTATCAAACTGGTCTGAACCAGTTTGAATTGCACATATCATTAGAAAATTTATATTATAAGTTATGTAAGGATACAAAATTTTAATTTACAAATGAACTGATTCAGGGGATAATAAAAAAAACTTAAAGCTGAATCACCCATGCAAGAAATGCAGGAGAGAGTGACCTAGTTTTTTATCAGGGACCTCGAGAATATCTAAGATATTCTTTGACACTACTTGCTCTCGTATCTCAGATCTGTTCTTTTAGTCTGGTAAATTTATCCACAAATTTTAAATTTCAATGCATATCAAATGAAAGCTAGTGATTTATACACTAAGATGAATACCGGTCGTAAAAATGTGGTACATTTTCTCAAAACAGGGGTCAAAGGTCAATTTTCATTTTTCCCAGTTTTGCTTCTTTTTGGGCTTAGATCGATTTTTTTTGTGGAAAATTCGGGGGAATAATGTAATAAAAATGTCTAACTTCAGAAAGGGAAAATCTGAGCTAATGTTAAAATAATCAAAATTTACTCAATGGGTGATGACGTCATTTCCTGACATATTTTGTGAGTAAATGGGTATTTTGTACAATCAAACGGTTGACGTCACTATTCTCTGAAATATTTAACGGAAATGCATTTTCAGCATTTAAATATTAAAGAATGCTAAATTTACAAAAAAAAAATTAAGAAAAACAAGTACAAATATAACATGTATAAATCTAGATAATAACATGAAAGATATAAATATTTTAATAGAACAATGCAGATGCGAAACCGACAGACAAAAATGCTGAAAGTCAGATTTTTTGTCGGTGGACTAAGCGTTCGGATGACACGTCTTGTATGTTTTTTCTTTATT
Organism: Modiolus philippinarum; assembly: GCA_002080025.1. Classification (NCBI taxonomy): domain Eukaryota; kingdom Metazoa; phylum Mollusca; class Bivalvia; order Mytilida; family Modiolidae; genus Modiolus; species Modiolus philippinarum. The sequence goes on along the minus strand of MJUU01043514.1, from coordinate 105,070 downwards.
TATCTATTTATTTTTTTTTGAAAAGGGGGGGGAGTATTTACAGCGTTGAGCATTTTCTATGGACGTTATTTTGTGTACTTTGGCCACATTTGCAAGACTTAAATTTACAAAAGACACAATCAAACCAATTTATGCTTGCTGTTTTAGATCTTCTCATGACTTGGCAGTTTGCACTTTTTGACTGACGAGGCAGTGCCTGAACCCATTAAATCGTCATTTAAATGAAAAATGAGGCAACTGAAAGTTTTGTTTTACTTGTAAAGAGTTATTGGTTTAATTACACAGTTGTTTTAGAATTCTGGCACGGTGTCTTCCTCGAATGCCAACATTTTATATTTTATACATTCCTTGAATGCCAACAAAATAATTTCAATAGATGTTTATACAATATATGGTGTTTTTATAAGAATTAAGACAATGATTGAAACTTTTATTAGTAGGTAAAAATAGGTGGACATAAATTGAAACTTACAAGATTTTAAGGATTTTTTTACTTGAAAAATGTCAAATAAATGAAATATTTTATTTCAATTATGAAAATGATAATTAAATACATACATGAACATGACAAATAACTAAATACCGAAGTTACTGTGAATTTAATTTCTGCATATGCGCATTTCGACAACTCATGTCTCTTCAGTACAGATAAAATCTAAACGTTTGGAACGCCATAACTCAAAGAGAACAAATAACCAAATATGATCTAAATGTTAAGTCAAAAGTTATCATCATATTGAAAAAAATCAATATAATTCAACAAAACACTGAGATTAATGTATGAGAACTTGACAGTGGGCAGACACAAATTCCATATCTTAGTCAGCCTGATTCAGCCCCTATAACATCGTTAACAAAAACAGCTGACTGAGTAAAACATTACGGAACTAGACGTTGTTGGAATGTAGGGGCGGAATGGAACAATGCATACTTAGACTGAACAGATTCACGCTACTTAGTTAAATTCATATTGCTAATCTGTACACATAAGCACAGTTTCTTTTTGATTATTTCAAGTATTAACATACAATTTAGCGCACTAGTTAAGGCGTTTTGCACGGAGGCTTTCCCAGATGCCAGTCTATGTTCAATATTTTGGGTCAATTTTATCCACAGTGATACCAGTGGATTCCAAAACGGGTATCATGACTAAATTTACCGAATTATTTTAGAACCATTGTTTGCACAATTACCCATGTCACCTCTACAAAATCTAGGATATAATATATAGGCGACCGTTGCAACACAAACAATTCTTTGTTCAACTAAAAAAGCCCAAAAATTATCAATCTGTACTGTATTTATCAACAATCAGACCATTTCAAATTGCGTGTACAAATACTAAATAACTGTTGACATCTGCGTAACTATGTTATCATGACAAAAATAAGATATACTGGCCTGAAGATGGTTGCCAATTAACCCCAAATAGTAGTCGTTTACATGATTCATTTTTCTTACTATGGCATATGCACAACTAAACATATAATTCATGCAGCAGAACCATCTGAAAAGTTAGCACACAAAAACTTCTTCCTTCTACATATGGATTGGTTACTTATGTGCTATGGAATTTTGATAGAACATATGACATTATGTGCTGAATATTTTTACAGTGAAGTTGATAAAGAACACGCATAAATATGGCAAATAAGATTTTGAAAGAGCGTTTAAAAAAGGTTGTAAAATACCTGCAAAAATGTACACACATTAAAACTAATTTATACTCTGAAAAAATATTAATAAAATAATATAATTTTATTTATTTTCTGAAGTGAAGCAAGTCCAATTTACAAGACCTAATTAGAGAAATTGTTGTTTTAAGCATGCACATCTGTTTGGACAACTATCTGACACCATTCCTTGAATGCCAACAACATTTTACAGGTAAATTGTCGGTAGATCAAAGAATGATGGTATTCGAGGAATAAACCTCTGGCACATAGTACAACAATTGCCGTTGCATAGAAAGTCTTCTTGCCGTTGGATAGAAGGCCGTCCCTTTTTAAAGATCTTACTGTTACTTTTACATGAATTTGATATTCAGACATACCTTGTGATCAATTAAACAAATAATATGAAAAAGCTCATTTCTGTCAAAAAATCTTTTTCATGAATATGATTTGAAACCATATAAATAATACATTTTTAAGAATGCACAAATCTCTTTATAAATGCAGAAAATAACATAGCAGATCAGGTATAAATATTGAGGATGAAAACCATTTCCTTTTGAATTGTAAGATCAATGATCAAAATGAGACAAATTTTTTGGAACTTATACATCCAAACTTCCCAAATTTAAAAATTTTAACCAGTTTCAAAAAAAAAAATAAATTTCATTCTAAGTCCAAACTTAACGCTTTTACCGGTAGTATGTACCTTTCTGAAACAATCTGTTGAATTGATATAGGGCCTACGCCGGTCAGAGAGTCATCTATGGTTAACTAATTGTTCATTGCATCTTGTATACTAGTATATGTTTTGTATTGTTTTGTATTGCTTTGACCCCAAGGGGTGTAATTTTGCAATAAAGATTATTTATATTATATATAAAATGTACATTTATAGGTAAGTGTACGAATAAATAATGGTAAAAGATATGTAATTAGTTCCGGCTTTTTTTTTATTAAAACAATAATTTACCGTTTAAGGGGGTAGACCTGGGGAAGCCTAAAATTTTCCACTCGTTTAATTTTCTTAATATTTTCAGTATTAAAACTACACATGTTCATGTCGACTTTGAGCAAGTTTCGACAATTTTTAGCGCCCCGTTTTATATCTAGTGGTCATCAAAGATACCCTGTTTCTTCATATTATTTGGTCCGTTCAGGACTTGATTGTGGTGTAGAAAATTGGCTCTTATTAAATTTGTATTTGATTTAAAGTTTTTTTTCAAATGCAAAATTCTGCAGTTTAGACATGTGTGAAAGTAAGAATAATAATGATAGTAAATTTAAATAGTTTGAACTGAAATACATGGGTGTTCTGAATAACATAGGCTGAAATTTTTACTCTATTTTGAACACTATTAAAGACTTCTTGTAAAAAAATTTTGTCGTTTAATTTTCACCAAAAATTGAGAATAGAAAGAAAACTAGTATATGTAAGATATATTAAAATTTTAGAAAATTCTACCGTTCCAGTTTTTCTTAATTAAGAATTAAGTGGGTAAAAATCAATAAAATTGCTGAATCTGTGCTATAAATTACCTTCCTTGGAAAAAAAAACCGACTTTTACATATTTTCATTATCTTTGGACAGCATTGCAAAAATGTAGAGTAAAATACACTCATTGTTAATAACTGGATGTTGGGTATCTGTTTTCATGACAAAATTGATATTTATTTCCTGTGTTGAAAAAATTTTACAATTTTAAAATTTTGATAATACTTAATTTAATGATTCTATTTATTTGTATAAGTAATAAAAAAGTGAAAAACAGAGTTATCTCCTCCTATCCCAGGTCTACCCCCTTAAAAGGCTTTAAAATGTCGCTTTCTCATTACAAATTGATGCATATAGTTCATATTGCATAAAAAACAAAACTCAAACTAGACATCAGTGAGATGGTATCCATCTCTGTGGGGCCAGCTCCAAGTGTGGCCCAGAGGTCAATGGTCAAGGGTCATCAACTATTGTACGTGACATGTCACCTTGAAGCAATCTATCGACATGCCAAATATTAAAAGCCTATTTAAAAAGAGAAAAAAGTTACAGCCCAGACACAACTTTGTCATTGAAAAAGCATGAATGTGATCCTGACATCAAAGGTCACCAACCATGGTACGCGACACATGCCTTCACATGCCAAATATCAAAGGCCTCATCGCCATCAGGTGATCTATCCACATGCCAAATATCAAAAGCCTATCTCAAAAGAGAAAAAAGTTATAGTCTGGACATGACTGTCATTGAAAAAGCATGAATGTGAACCTGAGGTCAAAAGTCAAAGTCAAAGGTCATCAACCAAGGAACACGACACGTCTTCTTGAGGTGATCCATCTACATGCCAAATATCAAAAGCATATCTCAAAAGAGAGAAAAGTTACAGCCCGGACACGACTTTGTCATTGCAAGCATGAATATGACCCTGAGGTCAAACGTCAAGGTCAAAGGTCACCAACCAAGGTACACGATATTTTGTCCTGAGGTGATCTATCTACATGCCAAATATCAAAAGCCTATCTCAAAAGAAAAAAGAGTTATAGCCCGAAGACGACTTTGTCATTGAAAAAGCATTAATGTGAAACCGAGGTCAAAGGTCAAGGTCAAAAGTCACCTCACCAACCAAGGTATGTGACACGTTGTCTTGAGGTGATCTATTTACATACGAAATATCAAAAGTCTTTCTCAGATGAGACAAAAGATTATAGGCGCCCGGACACGACTTTGTCAATAAAAAAGCATGAATGTGACCCTGAGCTCAAAGGTCATGGTCAAAGGTCAACAACCAAGGTACATGACACAGTAGTATATAGGTGGTTTTCGCTTATGATTTGACGAGGTGGTGCGAGGTGGTGCCGGAAATGACGTCACCGGAAGTGACGTGACAGAAGTCACGTGACCGGAAGCGGAAGTCACGTGACCGGAACACGAAGTGTTAACACTGCGCATGCGCAACCGGAAGTGGCCCTTTTTGAGGCCCTACAAGGGCCTATTGACCGGAAATGACGTGTTGGAACAACACGTGACCCTGCAAGGGTGTTGTGTGACCTTATTACATGACGCATGCGCGACCGGAAGTGGGCGTAACCCCAAGTATAGACCGGAAGTCGGTATGTTCACTAGTCGGAACGACTCGGGCATGGTCTTTCGGATGTTTTAGGAAGTTGGCGTTATCATTGTATTTCTTAGGGTGTCTTCTATCAGGTCCGCGTACATTGTTTTTACTAAGGGAGATAACCCTGGCTAGTTATTTTCCCGCGTTTTTTATTTGTGGGTGTCTTCTATCACGTCCGCGTTCATCGTGGCCATTCAAATGGTTGTTAAGCACCTTGTTGGTTGCTAGGTGTCTTCTATCACGTCCGCGTTCATCAAGGGACATAACTCTTGCTAGTTATTTTCCCGCCATTTTTTAAAGATTGTTGATTTTGCCCGAGGCTTAGGCGAGATATCTCGTGATTTACTGATGTTTGTGCTAGTTTATATTTATGTTTACCAGTATTAAATACGACTCACGAGTACGTTTTTTGCTGTGCTCGCGTGCTCATTTCACTATATTGCTGCTGCTGCTGCTGTGCTAGGTCGATTTCGCTTTTGCTGCTGCTGCTGTTTCAAGCTTAGAAAAAAAAATCAAAATGTGGATTTTGTGTGAATCCAGCCATTATCTACTAAATCCATGAAATGTCACTCTGCATTGGGCCAGGCTTGTGGCTGGCTATAACTATACAGTTATAGGCTGCAGTACCCCTCCTACCTTCCCTATCCCAACTGTCTTTTGTCTATCCTTTACGTAGATTAATTGTCTTCGATCGATAGTGGGCCACAATCCAATACTGTCGCAAAGGGATATTGCCTTTTATCTACAGCATACTTCTAAGCTTTACTAGTGTCATAGTCCTCTTCTTTTTACAATCGCTAAACTACAATTTCATTGTTCAGTATTCTGTTCATTTTGTCCCAAAACACAACCGTTTTAACGTTGTAATACTTTTATTGAAATGATATTCCTTATTAAATGTCTTATTATATTTTTAACCCTTACCATGTTTAGTTCTGTTTTAAATAGGCTTACGAGTATACTTTTAGTTGTGCTCTCGTGCTCATTTCAGTATTCGGTGGTGGTGGTGGTGGTGGTGGGATGATAGGTTATTGTGGTGGTGGTGGTGGTGGAGGTGGTGGTGATAGTGGTTATTGTGGTAGTTGGGCTTTTCTAAGGGATGTAAGGGCGACAATTGTGTTGGTGAGCTTCTTAAGTTATTGATTTTCTTGTTTAATGATGCTACTCACGACTGCTCACATGACTCACGAGTTGTTCACACGACTCACGAGGTGCTCACGAGTATCGTTTCGACAGTGCTCGCGTGCTCATTTCACTTTCGGTGGTGGTGGTGGTGGTGGTAGGCTATGACTGGGTGGTGGTGGTGGTGGTGGTGGTGAGAGCGATTATCATATTTAACCCTAACAATACCAACACTATCTATAATTTAGCTATAACCCTTTCCATAATTTAAGTCTAACCCTATCTATAATCTAACCGTAACTCTAACCCTAACTATGATATAAGCCTAACCCTATCTATAACCTAATCCTACCTCTAACCTTAACTTTAATTTAACCCTAATCCTATCTATAATCTTACCCTAACTCTAACCCTAGCTATGATATAAGCCTAACCCTATCTATAACCTAACCCTAACACTAACCTTAACTTTGACGTTACCCTAACCCTATCTATAACCTAACCCTAACCCTTCTACAATATAACCTTAACCCAATCTATAATCTAACAGTAACCCTAAACCTATCTATAATATAACAGTAACCCTCACCCTATCTTTAATCTAACCCTAACCCTAATAACAATCTAACCCTAACCCTAATCATAGTAGTACTAAGCAGTGTTCTGTCTCCAACATAAAAGAAATACATGGTACCGCTCAGAACAAATAATGAATTTATCTAATGTTGGAGACAGAACACTGCTTAGTACTACTATGATTAGGGTTAGGGTTAGATTGTTATTAGGGTTAGGGTTAGATTATAGATAGGGTGAGGGTTACTGTTATATTATAGATAGGTTTAGGGTTAC
>MJUU01043514.1:84889-97333 GCA_002080025.1 Modiolus philippinarum | reverse complement strand
TAGCCAGCCACAAGCCTGGCCCAATGCAGAGTGACATTTCATGGATTCAGTAGATAATGGCTGGATTCACACAAAATCCACATTTTGATTTTTTTTCTAAGCTTGAAACAGCAGCAGCAGCAGCAGCAAAAGCCAAATCGACCTAGCGCAGCAGCAGCAGCAGCATCAGCAGCAATATAGTGAAATAAGCACGCGAGCACAGCAAAAAACGTACTCGTTAGTCGTATTTAATACTGGTAAACATAAAAATAAACTAGCACAAACATCAGTAAATCACGAGATATCTCGCCTAAGCCTCGGGCGAAATCAACAATCTTTAAAAAATGGCGGGAAAATAACTAGCAAGAGCTATGTCCCTTGATGAACGCGGACGTGATAGAAGACACCTAGCAACCAACAAGGTGCTTAACAACCATTTGAATGGCCACGATGAACGCGGACGTGATAGAAGACACCCACAAATAAAAAACGCGGGAAAATAGCTAGCCAGGGTTATCTCCCTTAGTAAAAACAATGTACGCGGACCTGATAGAAGACTACCTAAGAAATACAATGATAACGCCAACTTCCTAAAACATCCGAAAGACCATGCCCGAGTCGTTCCGACTAGTGAACATACCGACTTCCGGTCTATACTTGGGGTTACGCCCACTTCCGGTCGCGCATGCGTCATGTAATAAGGTCACACAACACCCTTGCAGGGTCACGTGTTGTTCCAACACGTCATTTCCGGTCAATAGGCCCTTGTAGGGCCTCAAAAAGGGCCACTTCCGGTTGCGCATGCGCAGTGTTAACACTTCGTGTTCCGGTCACGTGACTTCCGCTTCCGGTCACGTGACTTCTGTCACGTCACTTCCGCTCTACGTTACTTCCGGTGACGTCACTTCCGGCACCACCTCGCACCACCTCGTCAAATCATAAGCGAAAACCACCTATATACTACTTGACACATTGCCTTGACGTGGTCTATCTACATGCCAAATATCAAAAGCCTTTCTCAAAAGAGAAAAAAGTTATAACCCGGGCACGACTTCGTCATTGAAAAAACATGAATGTGACCCTGAGGTCAAAGGTCAAGGTCAAAGGTCACCAACCAAAGTACGCGACACGTTGTCTTGAATTGATCTATCTACATGCCAAATATGAAAAGCCTATCTCAAAAGAGAAAAAAGTTATAGCCCGGAAACGATTTTGTCATTGAAAAAGCATGAATGTGACTCTGGGGTCAAAGGTCAAGGTCAAAACTCATCAACCAAGGTTCGCGACACATGGCCTTAAGGTGATCTATCTACATGCCAAATATCAAAATCATATCTCAAAAGAAAAAAAAGTTATAGCTTGGAAACGATTGTTTCGGACGGATAGACGGACGGACATACTGATTATTATAGGGCGTCCGCCACTTAAGTGGCGGGGCCCTAATAATACATAAAGCGATACAGTAAAACAAAAGACACCACCGCTTTTAAAAACTGGGGAAAAAATCTAAAAATCGACGATTTTTCTTAGAAAAACTACAACATTTTTTTAACACCTTAGTAGTCGTTATGTTGTACAGCTTTAATATTATAAATAAAATATAATTCAACTCACATTAAGGTTCGTTAACAAGAATTATAATCGATTTCCCCACAGTACCGTTCATATTAGTTTTCACCAAAACTTTACATTAAATGTCAAATTACTAAAAAAAAACGTACGAAACGATTTCATTACGACCGTTTAAAACCAAAAATATAATCATTTTACTTTTATTTAAAAAAGAATTACCTGCATGTCAGGTGGGTGCATTTAAGTCGAAAACTAATCGTCTTTTTCATTAATTGCTACCCTACTTTTTTTAAATGCAAACTTTAATCTGAAGTATTCTTGGATGAAATGGAGGTCAAAGTGACATAATTTTATCAGGAATCTCGTGACTATCCAAGACTCATCAACTGGCAACATATCATTCCTCTATCTGCGCTGGTATCAAATAAATGGACTTTCTTGTTACCAAAAACTTAAAGTAATCCTTCTAGAAGTTTTACGGTCGACATCAACATCTTGTGGACCGCTATGGGATATCTGTTTCCCAGATGACAACAGATCTTACCCTTTAAAGCTTAATGTTAATTGTTGTTTCCTCTACCGGATTTGACATGTTCAACAAGGCGGGTGTCTTATAAGTAGCAGGAGATGCTTACTCTTCCGGTGGTGCACCTGACCTCACCAATGTTTTTTATTGGGTCCGTGTTGTTGACCTGAGTGTGTGTGTGTGTGTAATTTTTGTTTTCTGTGTCGTACTTATGTTGTGTCTCTGTTTCCTTGTTGGTTCCGATGTTGCCATTGTCCTTTCATTATTTGTTTTGGATTGATGGTTCGGTTCTCACTAACTTTAACAAAAGCTTCAACCGGAATCATCCATGCATGAAATGGAGGTAAACTGACTTAATTTTCATCAATGACCTCAAAAGACTATCCATGTCGCATCCACTGACAAAATGTCATTCCTCTGCCTGCTTTAGAATCTCGTATCTTGACTTTAATGCAAATATTTACCTGAGTCAATAATACATGTACATTAAATATAGTTCACAGTAATCTTATTTTTAACAGAAACCTTGTTACTATCCAAGACGCATCAACCGACAAAATATTATTCCTGCACTTGCTCTAGTATCCACATATTATTCCTTCGCCTTCTCTAGTATCTAAGATTTGGACTTTAACCAAAAGTGTAACCTGAAGCACCCACGCATGAAATGTAGGTCAAAGTGACCTAGTTGTTACCAGGAACCTCGTGGCTAGCTACGACGCACCCACTGACAAAAAAATAATCCTCTACCTGTTCTAGTATCTCAGATCTGGACTTAATAACCTGGACTACTAATGAAATACATGACAATAAATCAAAGTGACCTCATTCTTATACTTACTTCAAGAACGTTGAAAGTCGCATCTGTGGACAAAAGCTCATGCTATGTAGGACAAGAGATGTATAGTTTTTAACTTTGATGGGACGGATCGACGTACGTCGGATTCGCTATGTCCCCTCCCCCCTCCCCCCCCAACTCGAGGTGAGGCGATATTTAGATGATGAGAGGTTTAATGAAAATAACAATTAGTTGGAAACTTCAAATACAGCCAACAGAAAATGCTAGAACAATTGGTGGCAGATTTTGAAATATTTAAAGTTGTTACATTAACCGGTGTTTTATTTCTAAAAGTACAGTACTTGCAAAAGATTTGACAGGTTTCTAAATCAAATCAAATCAAAGACTGGAACCCGGGGACTGGAATATCATTCACATATTAACAAAAGCTTGAATTACATGACAGTTAATGTCAACATGCATTTTACTTTTTTTGAAATATAATGTCGAAAATACAATATATTGTAAATGTCGGTCTAAAACATCTTTTTTTAATTGGTTGGCAAACAAATTTTAGCATAGTTGCTATCGACCACTAATCGCAGGCGGGGAAGTGATTGAAATAGAACAATAGAAATTATGCTGTCATTTAAATGAGGTAGAAATGCACTTTATTACGAAAGCCGAGAAGGGACATCGTCTTTAGGAATTCAGAATTCTGAATATGGAATTCAGAATTCGGAATTCAGAATTTGGAATACAGAATTAAGGAAATTCATCTAAATTTCCCGCCTCACCTTAGGTATGGTGCAATTAAACGTTTAATCACGTTTATGTCAAAACATTTAACAACCAGCTGAAAATGCCCCAAACACATTAACAGGAAAGTAAATCATTTTTTAACTGTTTTGGACAATTTGGTAATTTCTGTTCTGTCAAAAATTGCACTATTAATAGACTGCTAATGACACCCTTCTTGCCAACCCAGATATATCCGTTTCCTATTTAATATAACTCAACTCTCCTTCATTCAACAGTTCATAATGAGTATATTAATTTGCACATTTTTTGTATGGGCATAAAAAATACTGAATAGATAGTAAAAATGATTGCTTTCAAATGAAGGTAACATACATGTATCAGTAATTTTATATATTCTTCACTCTTACTGTAGACAAATTATTACAGTGATTGTTTTATCCAAATTGATAGGTTATTTATTTTAACTGTCAAGATGCATGCGTCGATTGGTATTATTTCATTGCATCTATATACGCAGTATGTGAGTAAAATTATCTAATATTGTCATTCTGGATGATAAACTTGTGTTCAGGGTCCTGATCGTGATCCCTTAAAAATAAAGTTGCGTGCTTTTGGATAACAGTTATATTTTCCTAGCAACATATCATTTACATGTTAATTTGATCAAACATTCATAACTGCATTTTGGTCCGTATATGGTTTTTTATACATAGTTGTCCCGGTAGATCAATTCAATAAAGGACAAGGTGCGAGAAAGCCACTTTTTGGTCCATGCAGGTTAGAATTTTATATTAGTTTAAAGACTTTTGTTCGAAAACTGTTTAAAACAGGCGCACCATGTTATATCTGAAAATTTTCAAAAACATTTGGTAATTGAATTTCCAATTTTCATAATGTCGCGCAAACGTAATGAACCATTGATGATAATTTAACTTATAAAAGGGGTTTTGTTACAATAAAGAAAAATAAAAATAGAATTACTGCCCAGTTCTATGTGAAAAACACATTTGTTATATTTTATACACGTATATATCATTTGAATTTATATAAATCTAATGCTCAAAAATTAAAAGAAAATTAAAAAAAAAGTCTTACTATGCCATTAAGACCTTCACTTGAACAATTATGTTTTTTTAAAAACATTTTTTTACACAAGGCTATTTGTTTATATTTTTAATTGTGAAGTAGAATAATATGTAACTTCAATTATTTTGGTATACGGAGATGTGCAAAAAATTAGGGTATGAGTTATTGCATGAAATATATAAATTTGGGTGTGTTTGTAAAATTTGCACGTAGAAATAATATGTATAAATTAAATTAGGCTATAAAAAGGCAAAAAAGGGGGGAAATTATTTATGAAACAAAATAAATCCTGATCATTATTTTCTTTAAATGTTCAATATTTCATGTACACGTTGCTTTGTTTCGTTTGTTTTTTTTTTTTAATTTTCACGTTAAAATTAATGGTATATGAATAGATTCCGGTCCTAAATTTAGTGTTTTATATAAATTTGGGGTATTTTTTAAGTACACGAGTATATAAATTCGGGGCATGTTTCCGAGATCAATTTGGCACATCCCTACCAGAAAAAATACCAAGTTACCCCCCGGGATTTCAGCCCCAAAAACAGGCAAAGAGTAGCTAGTTTTCAAGGAATTCGGTGAAAAGTTCATAAATTTGAAAACAGTTTGAATTTATGATGTCTATAGAAAAAAGAAACTCTTTTACATTCTATTTAAGTATTTCATATGATTATAACAAAGTAACTTACATTGATTAAATAGGAGTGACTTGGGGGGAGGGTTTTAGGTTGATCCATGAAAAGTCCTTTTCTTGGGGTATGGATTCGTGAATGTGCTGGTTTCAGTATGTGAAGTCAAAAGGTAACCAAGCATTACATTAATGTATAAATAATTTTACAAATTTAGAAGCGTGGTTACGTGGAAAGGGGACCTTTTCAGGACCGCCTCCATTACCTACACACCATGTAGAGTATGACAACAGCGTATGACGCGAGGTCATAATTAAGTTGTTACTCCACACAAGAAGCTAAATTGTTGTACATTAATAAAATTGATTGCAAGACAACATATATTAAATAGTGAACATGTAGAAGTTCTTTATAATACGAAAATTGTGCAAAAGGTATGTTTGTATGTGTTGTATTTGGGGGTAGGGTTGGTAATACTTATAATCAATAGGGGACTTGCCGATCACCACATTCAATTGCCCAAACTTTACCCGATCATAATGGATCTATTATATGCAATAAACGCAAGCAGGCAAGAAACAGGACAGCATATGACCCATGTGTTACACATTATTAAAGTACATTGGGGGAAACATAATATAAAGTAGAATATTTTTTATAGAGAACTTTCTGGATTTCTCTTTTAAAAACGATTTTTATTCGAATAGTTTAGTAGTTATAACATAAATATCGAAAATATAAAAGAAGAAATATAACAATAGAAAATTAAATACACGCTATGTAAAATTAATACTGTAGAAGACGAGGATCAATTCCCATACTATCGACCAATAACAAGTCATAGTCCGCCGGAAACAATATGTGCGCCTCCGATAAATAATTATTATTGTAACAAGTCAGTATTGTTAATAACAGTAATAATAGAACTTATCAACAGTCGCATTCACTGTTTCGACTATGACAAAGATATTATCGATTCGCACTCGACTGATATTGAGAGATATATATGCAAAAAAAAGTTTTAAAAGATGATTTTGACAGTTTATGTTTATATAAAAAAAAATGTAAATTATATTATTATATATTTACTCAAGATATGTTTCTTTTTGTATGTGTCATAATGAAAGAATTAAGCCAGTCATATCTTCAGGGGGGGGGTGTATCCGTATTACATGGTTTTCAAAATGGCGACAGACGATTTCCAATTTACGGAATAAATATATTTTCTCTAATTTCAGTATAAATTTACCGACTCAAGTTATAAATCAATTTATTTATTTACTAGGAACAAGCAAATTTTTTTTGCAGATTTAAGTGTTCACCCGTCCTAAGTTTCTTACTTTTATGTAGTTGTTCAAGTTAATGACCCGCGTTGTTATGAACATTTCTTTGTCGTTTTGTGAGTAAAAATACAAGTCTTAGCTAAAAATGAGATGGTAGTTCACCTTGAACCAATTTTCAGCTATCCTGGATCCTTCACCAAATATAAGCGTTGACAATAGATATGGGGTAAGTGTTTATCACACAAATGAAGAGGCTATGACGAAAGCACAATTGATCGCATTTGCATGATGTTGTGTAGAATTATTGCAAAGCAATTTATTCACAATTTTCAGTAGAAACGGTTTACATGTAATTGCAAGAGATGCATTCCATTTAATTTTCTTTTCCATTTGAAAATACCCCGTCTGTTGAATGATCTTGAATGAGAAACACCAAACATGGCCAAGGGGGACTATCTGTTGAAATGTAATACACACACAAGAGAAAAGCCTTTTTTTCTGCTGTTATATACTCATAAGTGAAAATTTCATTGTTTCATTTCAGTAAAAAGCTAGTGGTCTACTTTGAGTTTGTTTTATAATAATGTCTAAATGAAACGAACATGCTTCATTTGGAACTAATTCTTTTTTTACCACTATAAATTGAAGAAGAGCGAAACTTGTCAATATATGGTATTTTTCATTTCATATCCCATATCATCCCTGGTCCCATAGTAGCCCTCTGGTGTATCGAGATTTGGGATATGATATGAAAAATGCCATATAATATCTGTTTTTTATCCTGTCAACATCAAAAAGGGCTGAAAATACAGGTTCCTTTATTGTATTTACCACAAAGGACAAGAGATCATTGGCCATTTTAACTTGATGTTTTCAAGATCGCTCTTTACGTTTGTCACAAATATCATGATTTATATGCCAATAAAAAAGTTGAATTTGAATTTGTATTTTCTTGACATATACATAGGGGACCAATAAAACCTGCTTAAACTTGATACGGTTATGTGTACCACCTAAAAACACATTAGTGGGAAATACAGGGTTATTATCGTGCAACGCGTTTGCCATTTTTTAACCTAGGTCAAAAGTAGGGAATGAGTATTGTCAGTAAAATATTGTATTATGATATATTGATACAACGCAAGAGTCAATCGCAACGTTCTCGACCAATCTCTCGGGAGTTTATACGGAATTACCCGAGAAATTGCGGTTACGCAAGCGTATCGTGATACGTATCGATATGTTTATCGTCTTCTGGTTTCTCAGTTTGATTACATTTTTAATCTTATTTCAACTATTTTATTTGATAAAATAGTAAAACACTCTTAAGTGTGACAATAGTGATCATATTCTATGTAGCTAAAGACATTTGTTTGTCCTTTATCTGAATTTTTCATACTAGAATCAGAAAATTTAAAGCATTTAGGTGGTTTTAACAGAAATCAGAAAACCATACACGTCGATACGCTAGATTCCGTACCGATGTACCTTATTTGTCAAAAAATACCGCGATGTATGGATATACCGGTGTATTGTTACGCCACCAGTCAAAAGCCATGTCAGCTGGTGTCCTTCGTACATCCCCTCTTTGTCTGTCCGTTGTTCTTTTTAGCTATCACTTGGCGTCCGACGTCCGTCGTCCGTCCGTTCGTCCGCCGTCCGTCGTCCGTCGTAAACTTTTTTTCAAAAATCTTCTCCTCTGACACTACTGGACCAATTTAACCAAACTTGGCCTGGATCACCACCAGGGTATGTAGTTTCAAAATTGTATCTAGGGAGTCTGAAAACCAAACAACATGGCTGCTGTTACTAAAAATAGAACATAGGGGTAAATTGCTGTTTTTGGCAAATAACTCAAAAACCGTTGCAGATATAAAAAATCTGACAGAAAATTGTTCAGAATGTCATGATCTATCTGCTCTGCAATATTGAAGAAAATCGGAAAGCCCGTCTGAGAGTTATAGCCCTTTTTCCGTATTTTTTTCAAAATTTGTGTATATATATATATATATTTTTTTTTAAAACTGTAACAGATAGAGGTGAAGTGTAAATTAAAAAAATGTTCTGCATATCAAGATCTACATACTTGAAATTTTGAAGAAAATCTTAAGGCCTGTGTATGATTTATTTGCCGTTTTTCTCCATTTTGTTTCCAATGCCATATGGTTAATTGGTTATTTCCCTTTAAATTCTGTGTTCAAATCTTCTTTGGTTAACTTTTCTCTTTTAAGCTTTAGAGAAATTTCCTGCTATCACGTCATTAAGAAAATTATTTCTTCCATAATTTAGAGCAAAAACGGTGTTTTTGTGCAAATTTCTACAATTTTTTTTGCAAAAATACTTTCTTAATCTTTACCTTATTTCATGTCATAATGATTTTCCTATATAAATATATTGTGTCTTACGGGGATTTTAGTGTTAAATCACTATAACCTCTGCTGACATGAATGTTGAAATAGTTTATCAGCTTCCTAGACTGCTTAAGGTGAATAATCTTATTGAATAAAGCCTTTAATGAGCCTTGAAAACCTATGAATGGATATGAACAGAACTGGGCATTAATGATGCTTATGAGGTGCCGACTATAATATATATATGTAATGTGACTTTTGTGCCTAAATGTCATTCAACATTGTCATCTGCGGGGAACTTAATTTATTACTCGACTGTATGGAAAGAGCATACAAAGAATTTCTCATCTGAAACAACTTGGCAAATTTGATGGTCCCCTTCAAAACAGATGTCCTTCAAGTCTGCACCTTATGCAAATTGGCTACCAATGGGAAACATAGTTTAATATAGGAGTACATTCAAAGATCTTCTTTAAAACCATTTGGCCAGTTGAAAACTTTGGCACATTTACACTTAATTTTCTTTAAAATTGTGTCCTGCAGATCCACCCTTTAACATATAAGTTTATTTGAAGTTATGTATTGGCCATGGTCCAGGTGAGCGATACAGGCTCTTGAGAGCCTCTTGTTTAGCCGACTTGCGACGAAGTCGAACTCGGCTTATAATTTGACGAATGGTGTCTGGGCGTCCGGGCGTCCGGGCGTCAACTTTTGGTTTCCACATGACATCTTGAGAACCACATGTCATATCTAAACGAAACTTTGCACAGACATGAGTTATGATTAGAGGAAGAAGCTTATTGATTTTTGAGGTTTGTGCGACAAAGGTCAAGGTCACAATATTAAAAATATAACAAAAATTAAACATTTCAATAAAACATGGAATCACAGGTTTTGGAATCACAGGTTTTGTATTATTTGATAACAAAAATAGCTAAAAAAAGTTTTATTGTACAAAAGTAGTTTTTATATTACTAGAACATGTTAATTCATTTCATAGTTCTAATTATGTACTCCAACTCGATGTTTTGGGTGTAATTAACTTACAAAAAAGATTTCACGAAAAGTAAAAAAAAGGGGGGGGGGGTAATAAAACTAAGGAAGGTAATTAATTTAATGTGAGGAAGTATTCTATATTACTAAAAGTCTTTTGCAATGTCCTGTTTAAATAAACTCTTAGATGGAAAAAATTATATTTGTTTATTCTGATCTTTTGTAAATTTATTGATTTCAGCAATACATATTACCTTGATTATAAGGGGAACTCCTTCCCAAATTTTTTTTGAATGGTGGTCTGAAATGGATGGGTTGTAATGGATAGTGGAGCTTTCAGTTGCCAGGGAAACCAAACTAGAACATTGAATCTTTAAAAAAAAACGAATTCTGCTACATATTTTTCTTCACAACATAAATTGGATTACAAAGAGAACCCCTGACAAGTTTTTTTATGAAAGGGGAGTCAGAATGTTTTGACTTCAGCAATGCATATTACTTGGATTATAAGGGAAACCCTGCCCATTTTTTTTTTGATTGGTGGTCTGAAAAGGGTTGTAATGGATAGTAAAGCTTTCAGTTGCCATGGAAACCAAACCAGAATACCGAATCTTTGAAAAACACACTGCATGAAAACATGCCTTTTCAACACATTTTTTAATCTCCAAAATGTGACGAAAAGGCGACCTATCTTGGAAGTTAGCCTTTTTCTCACCTTTTTGCCTTAGAAAGGTCACCTATTACCTTTTACATTCTATAAAATATACAAAAAATGTCACCTTGCATCTTTTGTATAAACAAAAGGCTGTAAAAATATCACCTTTTGCCTTTTGTCTTCTATGAAAGATGCACAAAATGTTACCTTGCATCTTTCAAACAAACAAAATGTAATGGAAAGAAGACCTTTCAACTTTTCAGGAATACAAAAGATTCCAAAATGTCGTCTTTCAACTTTTGATCACTTAAAAAAGGTAAATAGACATAGAAGAAATAGCATCTTTGTGTTGCGCTATAATAAGTGCAAAATTAAGTGTTTGTGAACACAATGATATAAACAGAACCAGCTGATAAAAACCCTCAGGATAAATAGAATGTAGTAACCCACGCCAAAAATTACATCTCATAATATGGAAGGACTTTACAAAAAGGCAGGTTCGAATAATAGGAACACATTTTCAATAGGATGATTTGGTCTCCTCTTTTTCATCATCTGGAACAGGAACGATCTTTTTATAATGTACATGAGTGGAATTGTTTGGACAACACATTCTCTCAGCCTTCCTTAACTGATTTTGGCTGATGAAAATCAATTTTCATTCGTGGTATACCAATTTTCGTGGTTTCCTCAAACCACGAATTCAAATATACAACGATATATCTGTTCTTGTGCAATGAACATGACTGTAGGACAGGATTTCAGAACACAAGGCACAACAAGCAAACCTTGCACTTGTACCTGGGCACAACAAAACCTGCTGCATCAAAAATGCTAGATAAAAAGCAACGATCTTTTTATAATGTACAAGAGTGCAATTGTTGGGGAATCACATTTTCTCAAAGCCTTCCTTAGCTGATTTTGGCAACTAGTATCCATTTTGATTCTACTCATTTTTTGTAAGCTTTTAAAAATCTTTCAGTTTATGGTCTCCCATGTATATCAATTTGATCTTAACTACAGAGACAAAAGTTGTCGAAATGACATACTGCAGAACCAATCTACAGTAAACTAATTTTGTTTTATTCGTTTGTTGTTACTGCAAATCACTACTGAACTACATAAAAGAAGGCAAACAAGATTGCTATGAAAGCCATATATCCACAACATTCCAGGAATTTCTTTTAAAAGTAATATTTGACCAGGAGTTATCTTTGAACTCATTTTGAGTTTAAACATTTGTTTAAATATCACTCAAAGTTAATGAGAAACTAGATATCAATGAGATGGTAACCATGGTATGCAACATGTCGCCGTGAGGTGATCTATTCACATGCCACATACCAAAAGCCTATCTCAAACGAGAAAAAAGTTATAGTCGGACAAGAATTTGTCATTGAAAAAGCATGAATGTGACCCTGAGGTCAAAGGTCACTAACAAAGGTATGCGACACTTTGCCTTGAGGTGATCTATCCACATGCCAAATATCAAATCCCTATCTCAAACAAGAAAAAAAAAGTTGTAGCTCGGACACGCATTTGTAATTTAAAAGCATGAATGTGACCCTGACGTCAAAGGTCAAGGTTCAGGGTCACCAACAAAGGTATGCCACACATCGCCTTGAGGTGATCTATCCACATACCAAATATCAAAAGCCTATCTCAAATGAGTAAAAAAGTTATAGCCGGGACACGAATTTGTCTTTGAAAAAGCATGAATGTCACCCTGAGGTCTAAGCTCAAGGGTCACTAACTTAGGTATGCGACATTTTGCCTTGAGGTGATCTATCCACATGCCAAATATCAAAAGCCTATCTCAAACGAGAAAAA
>MJUU01043514.1:30181-84745 GCA_002080025.1 Modiolus philippinarum | reverse complement strand
GAATTTGTCATTGAAAAAGCATGAATGTGACCCCAAGGTCAAAGGTCAAGGGTCACCAACCAAGGAATGCGACACGTCGCCTTGACGCGATCTACCCACATGCCAAATATCAAAAGCCCATCTCAAATGAGAAAAAAGTTTTATCCCGGACACGAATGTTTTGGACGGACAGACAGACTGATTATTATAGGGCATCCGCCACTTTTTGTGGCAGGGCCCTAATAATTTCGCTATAGTCTTACAAGGATATTTTGTGGATTTCAAGTAACACAGAGGCAAAACTTCCACAAAAATATCTTCAAACTCATTTAAGGCATTATTGAGCTAAGACAACTGTAAATCAATTTGCAAAACCTTAAATGAATTTTCACGTGCTTTAGCCTTAACAATGCTCTTTTTTGTCTGTTTCAAATTTAAATATGAGACAACTCCTATAAAATATTCAACCAGGACTCATCTTCAGGGGGTCCAACCTAATTGGTTGGAGAAGCCCTGATTTGCTTGGAGCAAAATCGTTTCTGGATCAATTTGGATTATTAAGAGCATTTTAGTTGATAAAAATATTCCCTTTCGGCAATTATTATGTAATTGAATCTTTTTCATTCAAAACTTGATCAAAATATTAAGATTTCAAAAGTTATTGAAGAAAAACCGTTTCGAAAATATCACAGAAGTTCAAAATGTGGGTGGTTGATGTTTTTCGTCAATAGATTTTGAAATCTTATATATTTTGAACAAAAATTGACTGAAAAGGGTGAATTTATTTAGTCATTGCTGAAAGGTAAGTTTTTATCAATTGAAACGTTCTTAGTTACTTAAACTCATACACAAACGATTTTGCTCCAACTAAATTAGGACTTCTCCAACCAATTAGGTTGGACCCCCTGATCTTTGAACAGACAAAAACAACACAAAAACAGTGCACATCCCCAAGACAGTGGATACATTTTTATGTACTGCTGATCCATTACAATTTCTTCACTTTCCTTTTATCATTTTCATTTTTACAATCAAATGTACCTGCATCACAGAGAGATCAATCCTTTCTGTGCCTCAAAGTTACTATGTACTGACTTTTAACTATTCTTTGACTTAGAAGAAATCTTAACACTGGTATCACCTCCAACAACACTGCCAACACAAGAACAGTAATCTACAAGTCTCACCTTCCGTGCCTTTCATCACAGGTTCAACACCAATTTTTCATATGTATATAGTCTGAGAAAACTGACAACTAGAAAACTTAATGAATTTCGGATCGTCAGTACATGTAATGCAGCATAAACAAAATAATACATATATATATATAGTGTATTAGCAATAAAAGAAATTAAGCTGAATAATCATTTATTGAATTCACATTTTGCACAAAACAAATAACATGTATTAACAAAACAATTATGTTGTCCACATTAAACATGTTTACGGCAAAGACTTTGTCATGCCTTGTATCTTTTACAAGTATCACTGGTATTTAAGGATGCTCGCTGGTCACGTTTTGAAATTTATATCAGATTTTCGGAATTCTCTGGCTCTATCCATTCAAAAGTATTATGTTTTGCCCACTTTGTTTCATAATTTCCTTTTAAACATATTTTGATAGGGCCATTCTGACGAAATTCCAGTAAGATCTTTTTATTTTTTCATATTCATTGAAGCAAAAACAATGATTAAGTTAAACCTATGAAAAATTCAGAGGAGTTCAGTTTCTCGCCAAATTTTCAATCATTTATATTCAAAAAGACGAGATCAGCAACCAAAGATTTTTTTACACTTCAATACCTTTTTTGATGTTTTCTAATTATGAAATAATTCATGGGAGGTATAGGGTTATTGGAAATTTAACTATGGACTGGGCCTTTATATCTGAATTTAACCCCAAGCGTAGCCCATGGTTAAAGGACAGTAACCCTATACCTGCCATGAATTATTTCGATTCTGATATGACAGAAAATGGAATTTTCCATTCTGAAGCAACCTAAGAGAATGGGGATTTCCGGCCTCCATTGCTGTTTGTGTCTTCAATACACAAACTGTCGTTTTCAAACAGATGCAAGTTCAAAATTCAAATCAAAAGCAAAACAATAAATAGTTATGTGTCTGAATGGCATGATTAAGTTAAAAACTGGTTTTACCTTTATTTCCTTCATAAACTAAGACAAACAAAGTTAAAAACATTGTTGTTTTTATCACATTTACTCATATTCCAATAACAATTTACGCATGTGCCAAATATATGGTTATCGAGAGTGATACTGGTTGACAATTAGTAAGAGCCATGTTAGAACAGAAAATAACTAGAGGTACTGTGGCCTTGAGGGCCACAAAATGATACCCCCACTCCCAGTTGGAGTAGAAAACCCCAATATAATTTGTCACAATAATAGTTATAATTGCACAATTCCATTGTGTACTAAACATTTTGTGAAATTTGCATAAAAAGATCTCCAAAATTAATCAAGTCAGTAAATAGAGAGTAGATGTCCAGCAGTCCTGAAATCGCTACTTGCAGTAAAGGACATCATAATAAACTTGCATACAAAATTTCAAGTTGCAGTGATGAGTAGTTACTGAGAAAACTGTTACGAAAAGTTTCTATGACAGACAAAAGATCTCGATAATTAACTAAGTTGGTAAACAGGAAGTTGATGTACGGCAATCCTGAAATGGCTACTTGCAGTAAAGGACATCATTCTAAACTTGCATACAAAATTTCAAGTTGCAGTGATGAGTAGTTACTGAGAAAAATGTTACAAAAAGTTTCAATGATTAACAAAAGATCTCGAAAAATTAACAAAGTCGGTAAATAGGAAGTAGATGTCCAGCAATCCTGAAATCGCTACTTGCAGTATAGGACATCATTCTAAACTTGTATACAAAATTTCAAGTTGCATTGATGAGTAGTTACTGAGAAAACTGTTACGAAAAGTCTCTACAACTGACAAAAGATCTCAATAAATAACTAAGTTGGTAAACAGGAAGTGGACGTCTGGCAATCCTAAAATCGCTTCTTGCAGTAAAGTACATCAGTATAAACTTGCATACAAAATTTCAAGTTGCAGTGATGAGTAGTTACTGAGAAAACAGTTACGAAAAATGTCTACGATTGACAAAAGATCTCGATAATTAACTAAGTTGGTAAACAGGAAACGGATTTCTGGCAATCCTGACCTACATCTCATGCGTGGGTGCTTCAGGTTACAAATCTTAGATACTAGAGAAGGCGGAGGAATAATATGTGGATACTAGAGCAAGTGCAGGAATAATATTTTGTCGGTTGATGAGTCTTGGATAGTATTCTGCTACATATTTTTCATCAAAATTTTAGAAATATGTATAAACTGGATTATAAGGGGAATTTGAATTGTGGTCTTAATTGAGTTTTAATGGATAGTGCAGCTTTTGGTTGCCATGGACACCAAACTAGAAAGCTGAAATTTTTAGAAAAAAGGTCTTCTGATACATACTTCTACGATTTCAGCATATTCAAAAACTAGATTTTAAGGGGAACCCCTGCCAAGATTTTTTAAAGGGACTTGGAATGTTTTGACCATGCAGCTATCAGCTATATATATCACCTAGATTATAACCCCTGCCAAATGTTTATCCAAGTTACAACAAAGTCAACATCCTGCAAAAGTTTCATTATAAGTCTTCTGATTGAAGTAAAAGAATTCATATGCTTATGTACAACTATTTGCATGTCCGATGATGTACTTATGAAAATAACAAATATTCGCAACTCGGCTTTAGCACCTTTGGTGCATTTTTGATTTTTTTCATGAGTATTTTGCTCTGAAACTACTTGGCCAATTAAAAGCAATTTTGGCCCGAATCATCACCACAGTGTATTTACTTTAAACATATTTATCCGATGTAACTTACTTCTTTGTTTGAATAACAACTGTCTGTCTTTTTTTGTACTCATACGGTCTACATATACGCGTAAGGTCCAGCTCGTAACAGACCGTACACGTATACTCATATGGTCCGAACGTACGCGTATGGTCCGACCATACGCCTACGGTTGGACCATATGAGTATACGCGTACGGTCCAAATACGCGTATGGCTGCCACCTGTTTAAAGTGCCAACATTTTACTATTTTATAATGCCAAGTTTTCCCACAATCGACTTGAAGAGTGACCTGTGTGTTTGTCTATATGTTGTAACCGTCCACTAGCTTAAGAAACTAATGCTTTTGTCGGGCAACGGATGACAGTGATTGTAAGAGTACTTTGCCAGTTTAAATAATGCTTGTTGACAATCCCGCATCCATGACCGGAAAAGACATGTATGTAGCATTGATCGACACTTATCAGAGAACACCGCCTAAACCGGTGCTAGGGGCTGTCTTGAACTTGCTATGAGCTATGAGCATAGTTCATTGTTAGAGGCCTTATTGTGACTTCAAGATGAAGAACAACAATAAAAGCGTTGTTCCTTTGCTTTTTTTACCATGTATTTGTATAAACTTTGTCTCATGTGCATTTACTCCATATCGTTTCATTAACCATTTGTACAGAGTTATAAGTGCATATCAAAAGTAAAGATAAAATTTATACTTTTTATTTTATATATACAACGATGGTAATAAAAATATTGGATAGAGCTTTGGATATCTTTTAATTAAAACATCTGTAAAACATATCACATCAATCTCAATGCAGATTTTTATATAAGATTTAATTATGTTTAACATAAGTTAATTCAAAGCATTTACACACGATTTGCAAACAAAACAACAACGAATTAATCAAAGTTACAAACTACATTGAATTTTTCGGTAGTTCTTCAACGTCTTTACAGATAAGCTACTATACGATCAAGCGTCCTGGCTGATGGCATTACTCGTTGTTTTGCCGTGGATAACAACACTCATCATATTCACAACTGCAGACAAGAATAGAATTGCGGAAGAGGCTGACGCTAGATAAAATCCGGTTGACAAATTATCTTCGTCAGGGTACTGTGAATTTGGAGTATAAAATATAGGTGCTAACAACAAATGGTACTTTGACTTGTACAACACCACTGCATAAATCAAGAGTGCTACTGTAAAAATACAAAGATTACTTAATACATTGATATGATAAGTACAAACGGTGGGTCGCAACTATTTTTATTGATATTAGAATATATTAATCCACAACTGTTCGAAAACATGATCATTGATTTCATATTACAGATGTGAAAATTATACAGGAAAAATTAACTGCTGTTTTGTCACGTAACAACTGAAAGTATGCGTCAAAATCATATACCGCAAAAGTATTTTTGCAGAGGAGAAAACGGACGCAGACGAAGACACTAAAGGAAGCACTGTCTTGCAGTAAACAAATGATTAAAGATACGGGGTTGACTGAACTTAAAAAACATAGAAAAAATTATGACTCAACTTTGATAAGCTCCTATTTAAACAAATTGAAGAAAAAAATCAAAAAGGAAGCATGATTAAATGTACTTAAGAAAACAAGAGAAGTCAATGACCGCTGACAAAAAAGGACTTCATAACCGATGAATCCTCAGATAATTATTTCTTCCGGGTCATTCCGAAAAAAAACATACGTTTGAACAATTTGGCTTTACCATTTTGGTATTTACATATACAAAAACTATCAACTATGACGGGGTTTAATTAATGTTCGGGTGTTACTTTCTGTTTACGTCACTCGGAATGACGTTTTAAGACGGTTTCAAAGTATGACGCTATATTTTAGATGCTGCGAGTCTTTTGGTATTAGTCATTTATGTATGCTTTGGTACCACTCCACCACAAATAGATATTTGTCGATACAGTGAGAAGGCTGTCCATAAAAAAATCAAGTAGATCCTGTATTAGGACTGGCACATGGCAAAATTGATTTCACCGAATTTTTAGTTCCATTCCAAAGATGAACCTTTACAAATTTCTGAACAAAGAGACAATTTTCCATATCTACCATGGTTGGCTCAAAATATGAGATTTAAATTTCTTAACAAAGCAACTAAATTGTGTAAAAACAATCAAGGAGTTATCTCCCTTTATTTTATATTTCCAGTGCTTTCTATATAATTTATTACCCTAAATCCTTTGCCGTAGATAAAATTCGAACTCAATTTTGGGAATTATAGTTGCTTGTGATTCCCAAATGCTGTTAGATTTTTAAAGCAAAATTTGTCATGAGCCAGCCACTGCCTGCCTTTTCTATGGACATCCTCTAAGATCTTATGTTTGATCCTGTATAAAAGTGTTTTGTGGACGTTTTTTAATACTGTTATTTCATTTAGTACATCAATTAATATGTTGTTTCTCTATGTATGTCAGTAAAATTTAACACATGTTGGAGGAATATGTAAGGCTAATCTTTTTACTATGAAAACTATGAACAATAAAATTTAGACACATTGGTATTTTCTTTATATTAAATAACTATCCTGATTACTGTCTAAATATTTGTCTGACTTAAATTAACAATAAACAGATAATAAATAAAAATTGGTGTGAAATTAGAAACTTTAGGGAAAGCCATTTTCATTGGCTTACTACTGTTGATTTGAAAATAGATGTTTGAGTTGTGTCGTGACGTCATATCGGTGTTACAATTTAATTTCTCCAATCCTATTTCACTTTTACTGAATGGTGTGAAAAATGTGTTTCTCCTCTCTTTTTTCTCGGGTATTGATTGATTGAAACTCAATTATAAAGAAAATAATTGTCGTTTTATGACCCTACCATAAAAAAGTAGCCCTGCCTGATGACATTACTGGAATCAGCAGAAAAGGGGTCATGTTTTTGTCCAAAATCTCCTTGAAAAGATTCGATAGCCTCATATTATGAAAAATGACATCTCCAAACATTCGATAGTTGAAGGTTCAAAACTTCTAAAACGCTCAGTAATCCTGGCATTTAAAAATTTGAAAATTTAACTATATGTACCGTAGAACTTGATGCAGTTGCGGAATCTATATATATATTAAAGGTCGATTTTAGATAAATTATTGCATAAGTATGTTTGAAAAGTTTATTTTATTGAACAGAAACATATCATTTATAATCAAACAACTAAAAAATATTCATAGTTACCCGTTACAAGTGATAGAACAGAAGACAAAATCTTAGCAACAGTAAATTGCAAAGCCTTTTTCTTCAGAATATAAATCACGCCAAATGGAAGAACCATTAGGAAGGATACTGCAGATAAACATACTGATACTAGTACTATGATGCGTGGTTTGTGTCGCCACTCCTCTACAAAGGAATTTTAATTCGTAAGGATTATATCAACCATAAAACAGAAGTTATAAAAAAAATATCAATGTTTCAATATCTTTTATTTATCACCATTGAAATAAAAAAATGTACGTGATCGATGATGATGATGCAAATAAAAGATGTTTTTTTTTTACATGAACTGCCTTTATCCGAAGTGTTACCGTTTAGCCTTGTTATAATTTCTTTGTCCACATAAGCTATCAATGGTTGTGAATATTAAATACTGGTTCAAAACTGTGGAACGTGAAAAAATAACTAATTATCGTTTC
Source organism: Modiolus philippinarum (assembly GCA_002080025.1). Classification (NCBI taxonomy): domain Eukaryota; kingdom Metazoa; phylum Mollusca; class Bivalvia; order Mytilida; family Modiolidae; genus Modiolus; species Modiolus philippinarum. Next base: position 77,221 of record MJUU01043514.1, on the reverse strand, counting down.
CTCATAATTGACAAAATTTCATGCCTTCAAGAATATCCTGCTTTTAAAAAATACAAAAATACCAAAGTTTCATAAAAACAATAAATTAAGTTATGCTGCTCACGTGTTTCAAGGAGTAACTCTCATCAGCCGCATTAAAATCTAATAATATGGAAAGCAATACTCCAAAAAGTAGTCAGAAAAGAAGTACTCATTATCAAAAATACCGAAATAGTAAGCCAAATCCAGTACTAAGGACTTCTACCGAGAGCCATACACGGAATGAAGCCGTAGTATTTTCAAGTACTTTTAAATTAACTAAAAGCAGTGCCGGGCATAAATTAAGAGACCCAAAAAGGCATAAAAGATCTTACATAATAAATTCAGAACTTATGGATTTTATTTGTCACCTCAAAGGTTATTTTACTGCAAAATACGGGAAGTATTAATGTATTTATATTTTTTTTGTAATTAAGAAGATAATTGTTTTTATTTAATTAAAATTATTTTAAACATGTGCCAGTATTAGAGTACACTAAGCAGTTTCGGTAAGTATTTCTTATTCAAAGAAATAAATAGTTTGTTTGTGATGAGCTATGTCATGTAATTGATTCAATAAGTCAGAAGTCTAATCTTATTCACGCTTATTGGTAGGCACTTATTTCTGCCTTTAATTACAAAAGAGCGTCTTTCTCAACATCCAGTATTAAAGTTATCTTTCTAAAATTTCAACAATTTGAAAGCAAATTTACTTACCAAATGTGTTAATAAGTTCGTAAGCTTGTAGGTGGTTTTGGTCATATGGTCCTCCATAAGTGTCGTAAGCTGTCCATAGATTCTGATAAGCATAGATTTTAAAAATTAATCCATTTCCCCCATAGTCCACCTGACTGTCGTACAAGTTCCATTTGATTGATTTTGACAATGATGCACCAGTTAATGACATAGCAATTATCATGAAAATTAACCAAAGAATAAAGAGAATTATTTGTACATTATAATTCTTCATTGTGAAAATAAAAAAAATATGTCTGCAGTTTTTTTTATGATATAATCACTATCCTAGATCTGTGGGTAAAGCTCAAACAAAATTTTGGTCACAAATTTGACAATTTTTCTCTAAATAAAGAGTGTACATGAGGACAAATGTTAATATATCAACTCCCTTAATCTACGCAATTGTTAACGTTACATACTGGCTTTATTGGTTATTTAATGTTAACCAATCAGCGTTTTTACAAACATGCAACTAAATTGATAAACTAAACGAGACTTACCTTGGTAAAAGTTGAAGTTTAGTTGTAATTCTATGTTCTCTATGGCATTAGACCAACCAGCAACTTTCAAAATCCTGTCTACTGATACATGATTAACATTAGCTTTGGAAACAGAAGCTGCTCTTACACTATGAGAAGAAAAATTCTGAATGTTAATTCCTACTCTAGACATCACAGTTTTCAACCATCTACTAATAGTGTCCTTTGTAACGGGTCCAAATGGCTTAACATAGCTAATAAAAGGTCTATTGCAATTTCTTCTTAACATTGCAGTCCTCTTTAGATATTCATTTAAAACTAAAATAACACACAACCTCCTGTCTGGAGGATAACTGAACAGTTCAATACAATTATCAGACCATCCTGGTCTACTTTGCTTTAAGACACCATCAAAAAATAGTAGAAAAGATTTAAAAGGGAGTGACCTTGATATAATTTTCGTCAAGAATACCGCTTAAGTGCATGCTAGGGGCCTTCTTGATCTCGCTTGAGGGGGTGAATATTGTTCACCTCTAGTTGAAGAACCTCGGGCGACATCAAGATGTAGACAGGAATAAAAGCCCTGTCCTTGATAAACTGGAGTTTTCTATGTATCGTGTGCGTTTTTGTCACATGTACATTCACTCCATATCCTTTCATTTTTCCTATTAAAAGTTTTTTAGAATATTTACAGTAAAATGCAACGACTGAACTCTACTAGCTGTAGATAATGCTATCAACATAACTAACTTCAGCGTAAGATCTTTCAGAGAAATAAATTTAACGGGTGACAATTTCTGTAAATAAATCAATACTTTTGACACATCCCAAGTATTACAATATTTTGGTTTGGGAGGTCCTTGATTAAAAACACCCTTTAAAAATCTTATGATTGTTGCATTTTCACCGACAGGTAAATTATTAAACCCTATACCAAAAGCTGACAATGCTGATCTAGCTAGATTAATAGAACTATAACTATAACCTTTTTCAAAGAGAAAAGTTAAAAAATCTAAAACTTCATTTAAAGCTGGAGAAATCGAATTAATTTTCCTTTGGTCACAGAAACTAATCCACTTTTTGACGGAAACTGAATATTGTTTTTTCGTACTTGTTCTCCAAGACGCCATGATGATATTGGTAGTCTTTGATGAAATTCCTTGGTTTCTGAAATTTTGCCTGACAATCGACATGCTATTAGTCTCATTTGATTTTCTAAGGGATGAACCTTGTTTGTTTGTTGTATTGACAACAACATGTGCTTTTGAGGTAGTACTCTCGGAAAATCTATTAAAAGCTGTAACAACTGCGGGTACCATATTTGAGTCGGCCACAATGGAACAATCATAAGAACTTCTGCTTCTTCCCTCATTATTTTCTGTAGACACCTACTAAGCAGAGAAAATGTGGGAAATAAATAACAAAACTCAGTACACGATTTGAAACTGAAAGCATCAACAAACTCTGCATCTGGGTCAGGCTTCCAAGATACATATCTTGGTAATTGTGTGTTCAATCTACTGGCAAAAATGTCTATAGATGGTTTGCCCCAGATAGCAATTATTTTCGAAAACACATTTGAGTCAAGTTTCCATTCCACATTATCGTTAAACTTTCTAGATTCAACATCTGCTATATTGCTTTTTCTTGGTATATGATTACAAGAAATCCATATTTCTCTATCACAACACCAATGCCATATTTGATTGGCTAAATCATCTAATTCAACTGATTTTATTCCTCCCATATTTGTAATGTAAGATATTGCACTTGCATTATCGCAAAGAATTTTAATATGCATAAAGCGAATGTTTCTGTAGAAAGATTTTAGGGCATAAAAAATAGCCAAAAGTTCTAGATAGCCAATATGATGGCATCTTTCATCGCTGGACCATCGTCCATTTGTTTTTTTCATTTTCATAAACAGCACCCAACCTTCCAAAGATGCATCTTTCATCGCTGGACCATCGTCCATTTGTTTTTTTTCATTTTCATAAACAGCACCCAACCTTCCAAAGATGCATCTGTCGTGATAAGAAATCTGGATCACCGCCATCAATTACTCGCTTTTGTGTGTAAATATTTTGTTACCACCAAGTTAAATCAATTTTCATTTTATCAGTAATGTTCATTGTGGCATCAAAGTTTCCACAAGAAAGTTTTAGAGCTTTTATTTTCTCTCTCTCTAGTTCTCTGTAATGTAACGGCCCAAAATAAACGGCTGAAAAAGTAGAAATCAGGATGCCTATAACTTTTGCCATTTGTCTGATTATGCAGAAATGTTTCTTAATCATTTGTGAACATTCAATTTTAACCAGATCCATTTTTGGTAATGGAAGTGTAACAATAATATTTACTGAATCAATGAAAAACCTAAAAACAGAATTTTTTGAGTTGGGACTAATACAGATTTGTTTTTGTTCAAAATAAATCCCAAATACTCAAAAAGTGTGGTTGTATCAGCAATATTGTCTGAACATTCAGTATAACTATCACCCAGTAAAAGTGAATCATCAATGTAACCAACGTTCTTGTGGCCATATTGTCTCAATGTTGAATAAACTGGTTTCAGTAACTTCGTGAAAATACGTGGTGCACATGTAATGCCAAATGGTTAGCAGGTATACTGAAAACTTTTTTCCTTCCATTGAAATCTCAACATCTTTTGATCAAATTCATGAATGTGCACAGAGTAATATGCATGATGTAAATCGACAGAAGCTAGAAACATTTTAGGCTTAACTAATTTGATTGCTGCTTCGAAAGTTTCCATTTTTAAAATGATAATACTGAATATACGAATTTAATTCTCTAAGATTAAATATAAGTCTATGTTCAGGAGAACCTTTCTTTGGAACAGTAAAAATTGGCGATAAGAATTGATCATTATCAAATTCAACTTCTTTAATGACATTTGATTCTATCATTCTTGATATTTCATCATCTATTATTTATTCTTCATATTTATTCAATTTTCTTTGATACGGTAATTTAGTCTGAACTGGTCTGCCGTCTGAAAATTCAATACTGATGTGAGATGTAACCAATGGTGGTTAAAAAATTTTCAGCCTTCCTGCTGTAAATTCTATATTACTTGCATCAACAAACTCTACCTGATTTAATTTCTCTGAAGGTTCTTGTAGTTTTTGGACCATGATCATTAGGACCATTGTTCTCATTCTGACGGTCATGGCCTCTGCCACGTCCAAGGTCAAGGCCACCTCTCTTTCCTCTAAATCTACCTTGACCTCGACCTCTACCTCGATTGCCAAAACCACCAGTTCCAAAAGAAATTTTCCTGCCAATTCTATTAACATTTTGAATCTCTTGAACATTTTTTGGAACATCATCACCATACAAGGGGTCAGTAAAAGGCTGAGAAGGGGTACATAAATGATGGTACTGAGAGTCAAGATCAGGTTTGTGAAATTCCCTTCTCTTTATATTTGTTAGGCGATTGTAGTGGCCCAAAAGGCCAAGAGAATTGATGCCAAAATCTATACAGCTTTGTAAATCATCCATGCACAATGTATCATTGGAGTTTTTGATTTTTTCCAACTTTTCAACTAATTTGACTAAATTACAGGCTGCTTTAATTACAGTATTTTGTTGAATTTGTACGTTAGCATAATGTGATCTAGTTTGGGGACTAAGCAGATCCCACAACAAATTATTTACTCTGGTTTTAGTCAAAGCAGAACAATTTTCTGGCATTTTGATTTCTCTCATCAGTTCAGAATACTTATCATCAAAAATACCCTCTCTAAATATGGTTTTTATCTTGTCTGCCAAGTCATCTGATACATTATCATCGACTGGTTCTTTTTGGTATTTCTATTCAGATTCTTTTGGTTATTTGTTCTCTATCAACCTTAACACATTTTTTGGTAAATGGACTTCCAAAGTTTTGGTTTTATCTGCACTGATGAGACATAAGTTGTCGAAATGCGCATATGCAGAAAATAAATTATCAGTAACTTTTTGTTATCTTTAATACGTAGTCTATTGACAACACTTTTAAAAGTAGAAACAGTAGAACTATCATCAATTTTCTGTTTCTTAGCAGGGGGCCCGGTTTCATTACTGACAGATTCTCCGTCAACCAAGTCAGGAGAAATATCCTGAAAATCACCTTCATCATTGTTATTTTCATCAGACTGCCTCGCAGTCATAGTTTGATTATCAATTTCACCTTGCCCTTGGTCGTCATAACTCTCATAATATAATTCATTTACCATGTCCTCCAGAGCGTTAAACGCCTTTTTCTGGTTACCCTGTTCAGTTTGAATAGAAGTCATAATATTCATTAAATCTTTTAAAGTGGGTTCTGCTGATTTAGATGCAGAACTAGTAGAGGGACAAGCCGCGCTCACCCTAGAAGCTTTTTGACTATTTACTGTACTTTTGGCATGTACTGGGCCATTGTACTCTGTTTCAACGATAATATCAGATGATACAGTTTTACCGATAGACAAAACCCTTTTGTCATCTTTGGGATTAGCTTTTTTAGATTTAGAATCTACTTTGTCGGCAGTTTTAGAGCCTTTTTTGGTCGAAACTTTGTCTTTCTGAGACGTGGCAGCGCCATCGTCAGCCATGTTTTCACGAACTTTTCCAAATCTCGTTTTCAACGAGAAGTAAACAAATTACCTGCACAGGTAAAATAAAAAGATACAAAACGATATAAATAATACAAAGGCAATGTACACTAGTTTCTACAAATACAAAATACCGAAGTTGCTGTCAATTTATGTTCTGCATATGTGCATTTCGACAACTTATGTCTCATCAGTGCAGATAAAACAAAACATTTGGAAGTCCAATCACCAAAAGTGTAAAAGCTGATGGAGAACAAATAACCAAAAGGATCTAAATAAAAAAGCCAAAATTCAGCTAAGGACAGAGCTATGCATGAGGGAGATACTCCTTAGTTTTAAACAAAATTTTGTAAATTTCAGATATTGCAATGGTCAATAAAATCGGTTTAATGAAATAAAAAAATTATTGTCAACGTAAAGGAAGCTACACCTGAGACAGACCACGTCTGCCTTCTCTGGGCGTTGACAACGCATTGAAGCTACACATGCGCAACACGCATCTCATAGGATTTCGAAGTGATGGTGACGTAATAGAATTATCTGTATACAGTATTGTGATTAAAATATAAGAATCGGGTCAACATGAAGTGTTGGGGGTGTATTTGTGTGTGTGTGATATGCTTTGGTTCAGCAACGTGCCAACATTGCACTTACAAAAAATCAAACATGCATTTCGTCGTTGTACAAAAACGTAACGTCAGCTTTGAAATGATGTGTAAACTTCCCGATTAACTTACTTTTTATCCTTAAATGCATAGATAAAATATTTGTTGAATATGACCCAATTTCCTTATAATAAAAGACCTTATTACCTCATAACAGGCTATTAAAAATTTATCAGAGTGTAGATTTTTCTTTCCATACAAAAGAAAACCCAATTTTCTGATGTTTAAGTTATTTCTTACAATTTCGTATACATGAAATATTTTGAAAATGACCTATCAATGTTTTGAGCTTAATTTGTTCCTTAATCATGATTGCTCTTTTCATTTTAATATCAGTTCTGGATCTCAGAACCTAAAAAAATGTGAAATTGGTTACACTAATATGAAAGTTGATGCTTTCCTCCGGTTATCTTCAAAGATTTACCTGTTATTGATGAGTGAATCGATTTCATATCAAACAGAGGTATTCCTAGGTTATGGAAATTCCTAGTATGACTCATGTAGAAACTTTGCATAATTAACAACTTGTAATATAAATAAACATATAAGAAAATGACATCAAATCTGGCAAATTTTGATATTTCCATCGAATTATAACCATGCTTTACATTAAAACAAAAGGAATTCTAAAATCATAATCCAAAATCACGGCAATTCAAATCCAACACGAATTGAGGCAGTACGACAAAGACAAAACAAAAATCAACAAAACCGCCACACAACTAAAGCACTAGCAATGTGAACCCCTATAAGAAATGAGGTATCACCAGATGCTCCGGAAGGGTAAGCATGATCCACGCGTGGCACCTGTCACACTGCCAGTGAAAAGTCCGGTTTTGTAACAGTCGGTGTTAACCAGTCTGGTAAAATATTAAAAAGATTAAAACACAAGCAGACAGAAGTAGGGATTGGCCAAGATCATCGACATCTATGTCTTCAAGGGGCCGTGGAAGAAAACAAAATGGCTGAGAAGTGAAATACTACGTCACAAGTGGAATACAGGTAAAATAAATTTGATGTTTATAGTTTAGAGTAATTGTTTATAGGTAAATTTCCAGGGCTGTTGACTCTGTTACTACAATTTTTTTTCAGAAAGGCAATGACAAAAAAGAAAAAAGAAAACGGCGAAAGAATACCTTAAGTTTTAACTTACCATCCTCACAATGTCGCTATTCAGAAAATATTAGTACAAAATTTCGAAAAATTATACAAGATGATCCACTGATGGCTGAAATATTTCCATCTTTGCCAATTACAGCCTATCGCAAAGGAAAAAGTTTAAGAGATCACTTAGTGTCCAGCAAAATCAGGACCGACGAGACCAGTAACAACAAGTAATATAGGGGAACACGACGTTGTGGTCGCAAGATCTGTCGAACTTGTCCCTTTATTATGGAAACTGAATTCATCAAGGGTCCTGATGGTTCTTACAAAATCAGTTCTGGTTATACTTGTATAACCAAGAATGTGATATACAGTGGGGTGCAGACATAACCTCTCGTCCAAGTTAACTTAGAAAGCAGTCACGAGAACAACTCAAAGTTAACTTGAAGTTAACTTTGAGCAGACTTAGAGCAGTCCTAGAATCATGATTGCTCTGTTCCTAGAATCATGTCTGTTCTAGCCATGACCGTTCTACCCAAGTCTGCTCTAGCCATGACCGTTCTACCGAAGTCTGTTCTAGCCATGACTGTTCTATGTAAAAGAAAAAAGAAGGGAAACGGGGAATGTGTCAAAGAGACAACGACCCAAAGAGGAGTAATAACAACTCAAAGCCACCATAAAATCTTCAATGAACGGTGAGAAAACCCCACACCCAACGGCAGGTCGGAGTCGGCCCCTGAATAAAGAGTAATCAAGTTCTGCGAAATAAACATCATCCTAGACTCCTATAGACATAAAGTAAACTAACTAGAAAAAGACAAGACACACAAAGGCTTAATAAATTTCCTGACTTAGGACAGGTGCAAACCTCCTGCGGCGGGGTTAAACTAGTTTTATTGGGTCCAAACCTTCCCCTTAGCCAATGTGATCAATAAAAAACAATAGTAACAACAGTAAAATTCAGTTAGCAACAGGACTGAGTCAATTGTGAAAAATGAAACTGAAAGAACTAAATATACGGACAAAAACATGAAATCACAAAAGGCTACTCGCAATTAACTGACATGCTAGCTCCAGACCCATTACCAAACGACAGACAGGATTATGTACCCTCAGTATACAGCTTCCACCAAGATCCCTTCCCGTGAGGAGTTTAGTATAATGATTTCATGCATATACCAGAATACATAAACAGAAAAGACACACAAGGGCTTTATAAATTTCCTGACTTAGGACAGGCGCAAACCTGCTGCAGCGGGGTTAAATTAGTTTTATTGGGCCCAAACCTTCCCCCTACAGCCAATGTGATAAATCAAAAAACAATCGTAACAACAGTAAAATTCAGTTGGCAACAGGACTGAGTCAATTGTGAAAAATGAAACAGAAAGAACTAAATATACGGACATAAACATGAAATCACAAGAGACTACTAGCAGTTAACTGACATGCCAGCTCCAGACCCATTACCAACTGACAAAGTAAGTTATGTACCCTCAGTATACAGCTTCCACCAAGATCCTTTCCTGTGAGGAGTTTAGCATAATGATTTCATACATATACCGGAATACATAACCCGTGTCCATGCAATACAGATTTTAGAAATTTAGAATGTGTTTAGTTAAAATGCAAAGACCCTATCAAAAAATCAATGTTAATACCAAAGAAGGCCATACGTAATNACTTGACGACAATACCGTAATTATAACCATTATAAATTAGACGATTTAAAGGTTTTATAAGTTTGTTAGGCGAGTTAAGCTAAGTGTTTTATAGCCATGACTGTCTATCTAAGTCCGCTCTGGCAATGACCGTTTTTCCCAAGTCTGCTTTGGGTACAGCTGTTTTTGTCCTAGACTTTTTTACTGGATATGAAATTGGATTGTGTCAGTTTTTCTTTTTTTTCTCGAGCCCGGAACGTTTAATTAAAAAAAACTTAAATAACCCCCTTATTTTACGATGTTTTTAATAATTATTTGTTTCAGTAAACGTGTTCTGATAATGATTGATATTTTCTTATAATTAAATCAACGATTGTTTTATTTATAATAAATTATAAATTTACGGAAACTTTTTGCGATTCAGTTTTCGGGTATATCACGAAAAGGGAAATAACTCTTACTTTTTTTATTTACCTGGATAAACACAGATAAATAAAATACTTACCGGGAAAAAATGCAATTTTAAATCCATAATTCTAATTTTTCTTAGTTAATTTTGTTTTTATAATATGACTTAAGTTGAAATAAATGAAATACGTGTATATGGGATACGTTATGAATATTTACCAGGGATATGACAAGAGCTTGTATGAGAGCAATCATAGCTAGAACAGATCAGCTGATGGCAGTCATGGACAGAACAGACTTATACAGAACGGTCATGGCCAGAACAGACTTAGGTAGAACGGTCATGGGTAGAACAGGTCAGAGCAGTCATGGCTCTGACAAGAACGGTCAGGATTCTAGCGATGACCATGTCTGGTCAGAGCTGTCAGGATTCTAGAGCAGACTTAGAGCTGTTCTTGAGCAGACTTGATACCTGTTCTAAGTTAACTTAGGTATTTGGTCGTATTTCATTCGATCCGTTCTAGCTTATTATGCAACTTAATCATGTTTTTTGTCAACTGTTCTTTGCTCTCCGTCATTCACCTAGACATATGCTATGATCTTGCTGATTATAACATGTATCAATTGGCTGGAGTCACTACAAATGAAAAGGCACTATTTTTTATAGTACTATTTTCGAGGTCTGTCAAACATTGGCGTATTGGGATAGTGTAGTGAGCCCTGACAATATTATGGCTTTGACATTTAACACAATCTTGGCACACAGAAGCTATAGTTAGTCGTCATATAAGCGGGAGGTTGATGCATCAATAAACCTGGTTTAACCCACCATTTTATTTATAAAATGCCCGTTCCAAGTCGGGAATATGACGGCTTGCCAAAAATGTTCTGTGTCGGATTGTGTTTCCCTGATTCAGTCGAATGTTATACGGATTTTCCTTACTGGTCTCTTCCTTTGATCGATTCGGACTTTTGTTGTCACTTTTATTTTTTAGAGCAGCTTTTATGACTGCCCCAAGTTACCTTTATGAGAGGTTATGTCTGGACCCCACTGTATGCCATAGTATGTAGACGGTGTCACAAAATATATGTTGGTGAGACTTGCCGCAGACTGGGTGATCGCTTTGCTGAGCATCTTCGATTCATAACAGCTCACAAAGACACACCCGTCGGTAATCATTTCAGGTTTCGCCAACATTCCATGGAAGACATGAGCGTGACAGTCCTTACTCAGGTTGACAGTCCACGACAACAGCGACAACAGTTAAAACAACAAATTATATTTACTCTGGGTACCCAAATCCGCAAAGGTATAAATATAAAAACTTGTGTTTAATGTACTATCCTTGGACTGGTATCTTCAATTTTATTTATTTTTACATTATATTTGTTATTTCAATACTTTTTTTATAGATGTATTTTCTTTTGATTTATTTTTGTTTCGTGTAGAGGGCTAAATTCCTTCTCCTACCCATTTGGATTTCTTCAACTATTGGGCTCCAAACAATCAACGTCAAATTTATTTTACCTATAAACAATTACTATAAACTATAAACATCAAATTTATTTTACCTGTATTCCACTTGTGATGTAGCATTTCACTTCTCAGCCATTTTGTTTTTCTTCCACGGCCCCTTGAAGACATCAATGTCGATGATTTTGGCCAATCCCTACCTCTGTCTGCTTGTTTTTAAATCTTTTTAATCTTTTTTACGTTTTGATATGTGTATATATTTTTTGTTTTACCTTTTATCGCAGTTCGACAAGAATTTTAACTCGTTTGTTTATTAACAATTTACGGAAGGTTGGTACATGTACCATAGTGGCCCAATGAAATTGATACACTGAACCACGTTGAGGACTGTATAAAAGTTGAACATACAAAACTTACAATCTTAATTGTTAATTAAATAAGGAATGACTTACGCAAGAGAAAATGCCTCAACTCTGATATACCGGAACAGAATGGAATCAAATAATCATTTATTCAATTGTTTTGTATTTAAATGTTTTGATTTCTACATCTGATTTTTATGTAAGTACTGAAATAAAGGAATATGGACTAAATGTACCTGGGACAAAAACGCTTTCATGGTTGTTCATCATCTTGAAGTCACCACGACTAGTAAAAATATATTTTCTCTCAGTGCAGTATATTTTGTATCAGCATCTTATGGACAGAAATGAATAAATGACTCGGAAAGTTAATAAATCCGTGTGCATCATTTAGATTTGTTGAACTATACTAGGTTTATTGCATACTGGAATAAAACGGATAACAGATTACCCCTCTTATCTGTCTCGTTTTCCTATAGTGTAAAAACATACGAATAAAACCCAAAACACGAAGATTACTATGAAAACAATCTTGAAAAGGGACAAAACGTTAGTCTTAAAAATGGCTCAGGATTGATCGCCGTTAAACTGCCGGCTAGCTCTAGGAGCATATTCTGTTGGTAAAACAATGTCTCACTACGGAAGAAAAATTAAACTAACATTAAACAGAAATTATTTCAAACCCATTGTGTGATACATGTGCAACAAGTATCTAAATATGATTATTTTTTTAACAGTCCAATGTAAAATTTAAGGCAGTTAATAAATCCGTTAAAGGTACAAATGATTAATGCATAACTTTTGATACATCCTTATTACTCATGCCAGAGTGAAATGAAATTCACTGAATCACAATTCGATCAATTTGTACGGTTACTTTTTTTTAATTTATGATTGAACAAATCCGCAGTATTTTTATTTCAATGGAGGAAAAGACTGTGCAAGATCGCCCGGATCACCCTCATTTTGCTAGACAATGCAATTCTGAAATAACTAGACTTTTAGTTGAAGAAGACCATCTAAACTTTATTCGGTCTCTTGCTCACGAGGACCATTTTGATGGGCCGTATAGTTCATTGAAAAACTTTTCTTTTTCATCTTCAAAGTGACATATACGGGATTATTACCACTTACTTGTCAGTTATAACACCTAACCCCTACAAAAAAACAAACAAAAAACATGTGTTCAAGATAATTTACGAAAGGATATGGAGTAAATGAACATGAGACCATAACACATACTTGTATGTTTACTCCAACTGCAAATAATTTTAATGAGCTGTATGGCCATTTCGGAAATTAATTCCAGATCAGCAGCACTAGAATCCTAACATAGGAAATCCTCGATTTAAAAAATGTTCAATAATGCATAGAACTAAACGAAATCCGAATAATCAGTATTATTAAATATGACTAAGGACAAAACTACAATGGAAGGAGTTAAACCTTAGTTTAAAAATTTACATAAATTGGGATAGATATAAGATACATGAGATATAATCTCATATACAAGTACACCATATCTAAGCAAAAATAAAGAGCATACATCTCAAACACGGGGAATAGTTTAACCATCTCCACACTAAAACTCCTGTGTTTAAATATTTTACGAATGAATATGGAGTAAATGAACATGAACCATAACACATATGTTTACTCCAACTGCAAATAATTTTAGTGAGCTGTATGGCCATTTCGAAAATTAATTAAGGTAAGTTGGTTTTACTTTCCATGGATTGATTTTGTTTTCGCTTTTTTTTAATACTATTTTTATTAATCTTGAAAACGAAAATATCGATTTTCCATGGTTATGCCCTGAAGAGCGACGAGTCCTGCAAAAAGGGATTAATTACGATATGGTCACGAGTTGCGAAAATCGGAATATCTTTATCGCATAGTGTCAGTACAACTGTTCCCACGTCAGCAGTTTGCAGATGTCTGTTTTTAAAAATTATATTTTATCGTGACAATCGTCGAAAAAAAAATAGAGAGATAACTTTTCACTTTTCACTTTCCGGCTATAAATATTTATTTATTTGCGGTTGTATTATTTCATTACAATCCCCATGACTTGCTTATCTATTTCACAAAGTAAAGATTTAAATGAACATATGTGAAAAAGTGTTAGAGATATACACATCGTGACAATATCTATATTTATGTTGTTGTTACAATTTATGATATTTGTTGTTAATAAATATTGTGCAATGGCATAAGAGCAATACGATTTGGGTTTTTGTGTCTTGGTTTAACAAGATAAGGTATACGTTTCACAAGCCATGAAAATTTGTAACCAAAATAGATCGACAGACGTACATGTATATACTTTAGGGCTGAAAATCCTACTGTAACCAAGCTGACATTTATTATTTGTTATTTCATTTTATTATTTTCTATTACTTTATTTTTATTTCATTTATTTTATTTATTTATTTATTTTTCGTTTTTGTCTTTTTTTTCCTTTTTTTTTGGTCTGTTTGTTTGTTTTTGTTTTTGTTTTTGTTTTTTTGTTTTTTGTTTTTTTTTGTTTTTGTTTTTGTTTTTGTTTTTTTTTTATTTATGTATATTTATGTTTTTTTAGTGTGTGTATTTGTTGATTATTTGATTTTTTTTATTTTTTTCTCCCTTTTTCTGTCTGGGAGGATTTTTTTTAATGACCGGTTTCTTCTATTAGAATTGTTTCATGTATACAGATATCGTTTCCATTTTATAATCCAAAATTTCCTCTTACATGTATCTGCATAGATCCCTCTACAATCTAAAATTTGAAAAACTTTTTTTTTCAGAACTGATGGTAGCTTTATTGAAAACAATATGAGTTGTAAAACGATACGTAACGTTTGTAGAAGTGCAGTTTAAAAACGAATCATTATGGTATAGACCTCACGATAACATATAGCAAAGATAAACCAATGCTTATATAATGCAAAGACTGGAGAGCCAGTACATTCGTTAAATTGCATTTATTTTAAACCATGTATATTAAAAACCGAAATTCCAAATACCATTATTGATCCATAAAGACATATTTTAAAGCGATTTGATATATTATTGTCCTCCGCCGCTACGCGACAGAGGGACTTGGTAATGGTCTGCGTCCGTGCGTCCGTTGGACCGCGTCCGTGTATCACGTTTTTTTGGGGCGCAACTCCTCAGAAACCGCTAGCAGTCAGAATTCATTCAAATTTAACAGGATCGTTAGTCACCATTAGTACTAGATCATATCGCATCGTCATTTTTGATTCGTCAAAAACGTATATCACGTTTTTTGGGGGGGCGCAACTCCTCAGAAACCGCTAGTCAGAATTCATTCAAATTGAATAGGATTGTTAGTCACCATTAGTACTAGATCATATCGCATCGTCATTTTGATTCATCAAATTCCGTTGGACCGCGTCCGTGTATCACGTTTTTTTTTTTGGGCGCAACTCCTCAGAAACCGCTAGTCAAAATTCATTCAAATTTAATAGGATTGTTAGTCACCATTAGTACTAGATCATATCGCATCGTTATTTTGATTCGTCAAATTTTATTGGGGTTATGGGACTTTGATCATTTCCACATTGTTATACAATGGAAAATCTTGTGGACGCAACTCCTCAGAAACCACTGGCCAGAATTAATTCAAATTTTACAGGATTATTAGTCACTACTAGTACAAGATCATATCGCATCGTCATTTTGATTCGTCAAATTTTGTTGGAGTTATGGGACTTTGATTATTTCCACATTGTTATACAATGGCAAATCTTGTGGACGCAACTCCTCAGAAACCGCTGATCAGAATTCATTCAAATTTTAAAGGATTGTTAGTCACCATTAGTACTATATCATATTGCATCGCCATGTTGATTCGTAAAATTTTGTGGGAGTTATGGGACTTTGATTATTTTCACATTATTATACAATGGCAAATCTTGTGCACGCAACTCCCCAGAAACTGCTGGTCCGAATTCATTCTAATGTTACAGGATTGTTATTCACAATAAGCACAACATCATATCGCATCGCCATTTTGATTCGTCAAATTTTGCAGGAGTTATGGGACCTTATCGACTAAATGCATGCTACAGCTTAGGAACACTTTGTGGGCGCAACTCCTCGGAAACTACTGAGCGGATTATGCTGAAATTTTGTTTGAACATTTGCCACCATATGTACTTGATCATATTATGCTGCCATTTTTATTTGGAAATATTTATCGGAAGTTATGGGACTTTATCGACTAAATGCATACTACAACATAGGAAGACTTTGTGGACACATCTCCTCAAAATTCAATTAAAAAATTTTTGCTGAAATTTTGCTTGTCTGTTTGCCACCTAATGCATTTGATCATATCCTACCGCCATTTTGATTCGGAAAATTTTACATGAGTTATAGGACTTTATCGACTTTACTGCAGCGGCAGGGGACACAGCTACCCGTAGCAATCTTGTTTAAAGTAATATTAATAATCATTTAGGATTATACTAAGGCTTGGTTGATTCCACTGTCTACAGAAATCAAAAGTATTATTTAGCCAAAAGTTTACGATCAACAAATTTAAGATATGTAAACACTTTCTATTGTTCAAAATTTTATTTTCAGCTAAATATGAAGGCCCTTCAGATTGAAGTTTTTTTTCTAATTTCTCTAATTAATCACCAGGTAATTTTGGTGTCAAATATTTACATTTGATACGCACATGTGTAATTTTTACAACCGTGCTCACTGATGTAATATTGCGAAATTTGGATGAGATGGAGGTTGATTGCCAAGCGCAAAAACTGGATTCTAAAAACAAACAGATTCCATCAACGTGAATACTTTGCTTATGCTTATTTCACAAGAAAAATATCTTGTAGTTCATGCTTTGTCTTTGTGGAAAGATCAAAAGCACTGTCACAAAAACTGCTAAGTCAGAGGTTTGTTGAACCGTTGTTACTTTCGTCACTTCAGAAATTCTATGGCCGTTAGCACGACATCACAGATAGATATGAAAGTCGGTGTCTCAAATTAAAAATGACATTTTTAGCTAGATTCACGTCTTCCCGGATTTGAC
The DNA here is from genome assembly GCA_002080025.1 of Modiolus philippinarum. Classification (NCBI taxonomy): domain Eukaryota; kingdom Metazoa; phylum Mollusca; class Bivalvia; order Mytilida; family Modiolidae; genus Modiolus; species Modiolus philippinarum. Next base: position 60,673 of record MJUU01043514.1, on the reverse strand, counting down.
ATTACTGACTCTGACTTAACCCTGGATCGACCCACTGACAGTTTGACGGGTGCAGTATACAATGCAGGACATGCTTACCCTTCCGGACCACCTAATGTCATGTCGCTCTCGGGTTTTATAGGAGTTCGCACTGTCAATGCTTTAGTTTTTTTAGTTAACTTGTTGAATTTTAGTTTTTCTTCTTCGTCAGTGGTGTTTGTGGTACCGATCTGTCCTTGTCCATGTCTGAATACTAAAGTGATTACAAACATTTTTTTTTAATTTCACCTTGATACTGTTTGAACGGGTTAGGGAAGTTACACGTACCATGGTTTTCAATTGGGTTTGTCTCAGGGTTAGAAAATGAAAATAACCGATCAGTTACCAAACAGATATTTCGAAACATATACCTCACTGACCTTCTCCTCTGGAATCACTGATGCAAATTCAACTAAATTTTACCGAATAGTGTATTTCAGATCCTTTCACAAAAATTGCACATTTGTTTATAAGATGAAAAACATGACCGCCAGCGCTGAAAACATGTTACTTAAAGAGGGACAACCAAATCAACCACTTAAAATTCAAGCTGAATATCCACAAGGTTTTAATAATATATTTTCATAATACAACAACATTTTTTTTTAAGATATTTAAATTCTATGCATTTACAGAATTGCTGTCTAGTGTGTACTTAACGTAGAATTTTCAATGTATTGTCTTATTGGGGAGTCTTTGGTAACGTACCCTATTTGTAAGCAACTGAGCTCTATCAAGGAAGTCACTGTAACGACCACAAGCCCTTGAGTAGCGAATGAGTTTTGAGATGTAAACTCCATATGCTGGTGCTTTTGGAATGTTGCTACAAAGAAAAGGGCAGTTGACTGTTGGAAAAATGAAGTCATAGCGTTTGTTATAAAGCCTAGTTTGAATTGTACTTCTGTTGTCAATTTCAAGATAAAGGTCAAGAAATTGGGCCGAAGCTCTTTTGTATAATTTAAATGGAGAAAATCACCAAAGCGAGGGTTGTTTAGTGATAAAATATCATCTCTATAACGGAGACTGAAATTTAAGGACTGGGCCAGTTTTTTGTCTTTATTTTGAAGAAGCCTTTCAATGAATGCAGCCTCATAAAATCACAAAATGGAAGGGCTGTTAGAAATGATACTGCAGACAAACGTGCAGATATCTTTACTAGTAGTCGTGGTTTCTGTCGTCACTCTTCTGCAAAAAAGAAAGAAAATATATGTACACATGACAAAATCTTCACATATGATGTATGATACTTGGAAAAAATCTAATAGTCGTTGATGTCTTGGCTCAAATTTAAAAAAAAATTGGTATAATTTCAAATTTCTTTATGCGATACTGGTGCTTAAATGACTAATTCCCTTTAATGACGTCAGAAACATTTATTTGATTATTTTGGTCCCCTTTAGCTGTCAAATGAAACCAGTCTTACACTAAGATTGAAATTATAATACAGACCAGACCATTTATTCAAAAGTAGTTTACTTTAAACTTGAAATATTCTTGTTCATAGAGAAAGGCATAGAGACATTCTTTTTGAATTACTTTAATTTATATTGCAATTTGACCTTTCGTTATAAATGAGTAAAAGACTGGAAATATTTGAAAAAATTAATTTATATTTTTCGACAGCTTATGTCTCTTAAGTGCAGATCAAATAAAAAATTTGCAAATCCAAATCCCGAAATATGCTTAAAAGCTGATAGAGACATTATTATAAATATGACCTAAACATAAAAGCCAAAATTAGTTAAGGATAAAGCTATGCGAGAAGGAGATAATGTACCCCTTAGTTTTGAACAAAATTGTGTTTTTAGATATTACAAGTTTCCAAATAAAATCGGTTTTTGGGCAAACACCGAAGGACTGGCTTGGTGAAAACCCTCGGGGGATAACAGTCCACCAACGGTTGTAATAAATAATAAAATACCAAACTAATTCTTTGAAGATTCTGACAAAGGTTAGAAATCGGCTCTTTTTTTCAACGAACCCCGGACGAGAAGCCATAACAAAATCACACGGTAAAACGAGGGTAATATCAAAATAACCCCCGTAAGAACTTGAGATTTTTGTTAGCAACCAATCCTCTCCTTTAAAAATAAGCTGTATCTGATTACTTTTCGAAGTATTTTTTGTTCATTGTTACATGTACATAGTCAAATAGACAAAATTTGAAGAAGTGTTGGATTTTAAGGACGAGGGTTTTTCCTGAGTTTTGTATTATCAAGCTATTTCAATTTCTATTTGAATTTTAAAGAATATTAACAATAGATAATTTTAGACAAAAATATTTAAAAGTAATTCCTAATTTTTGAGATATAAACGTTCCAAATTTTTGCAAACCAAACAAGGTTTTTTTGAAGTTTCATTAAGTTTACATTATTACTTATCAACTTTCGAATGCATTAGGATTATTTGAATTCAATTAAATATGGCGAAAATGTTTAAAGATGTATATAGTCACCTCTTGAAATAAATATGTGGTATTTATGCTTAACAATTTCTAATTCATCAAAGTGAATAAAATCAGAGAATCTCAAAAAACCGACACAATATAAGATCCCATATGGATACCTCGCATTCTGTACTTTTGTTCTGATAGTTCCTGTAAGTCTGGTTCGATTTTTAAATTTAGGGGTAAATAAATTTCAAATGAATATTGCGTTTGTCATAGACAAACATGTATATGGTAGGCGATAGGAAATCAGAGTAGGTATGAAGTTCAAGTAATTTCTAGAATATAATATGGCCAACCTAAAACAGGTTAATTTCAAAGACATTGTAGGTCAAACCTTGAGCTGAAGTGTTGATATTGCGGACAAACAAAAGCAGTGTGCAATTATGGTACTCACTTTGTAATACATGTAAGTGATTTAGAAATCGGCCAAGTTTGTGAAGATACTCATGTAAGCCTTTCAGACCATTCAGACAAAGATCTTGGTATTTATAAGCAATTAAAAAAGGGGATGAGAATATTAGAAAAGGAATAAAAAAACCGTCTAGATCAAAGACACATATTAAATTATATTTCTTGAATAAACGAGGATCGAGTAATAAAGTCCGCAAAGTATATAGAGTCCTTCCGAGAGATAATACAGTTTTGTTGAGACTTTTTAACGTAATAAAGTCAGACCAAGTACACTCACTGAGAAATACAGCTAGATTAGTAAATGTCGAACAAGGAAAGGATAAGAATGGCATCAGACTATGTGTAGGTCCTATCTTAACGGAGGTAAAAAATGATCGTCATGAACACTTAAGGATACTAGAGTATATCAATGCTATCAAGCACCCTTGTGTACAGCATACTTCCCTAATGATGGCACGAATAAGCCGACTGCAGATAAACTATTATAAGGTTTATTAGATAACGTGTCGTCGTCCAAGAACTCTAAGCCACGATACTGTTGTTATTGGCGATTTTAACGGTAAGTGCATTACGTAAATACGAGTTTTTTAGATACGAATATCATAGTAATGATACGACGTTATAACGGAAAACGCCATCATATTTTTTCGCATTGCAAATTAAATCGTACATTATCGGTGCCATAGAACTAACAGACATAATAATGATATATTGCATTCAAATTTCCCTATGAAATATATGCTATTAATTTTCAGTGTTGCTTAAAGTGTCTCATTGGTATTATTCCGCCATTATTGTGTAATATTTGTTCATTTAGGTTTCATTTATTAAGAAATTTAACAAAATAGTTATTTAAAATGTACAGAAAATTCCAAAGTATTCAAAATTATTATTTCTTATCACTTTTACAAATTTTCATTACAGAAAGGTGACATAATACACACAAGCTATAAATCTGTTGCTGGATTTACAGAATACAGCAATTATTCAAGGGAGATTATTCAATCAAAGAATTTAACATAGTTATCGCAAGAGAAATTAACATTTCGCGATTTATCACTCTTATTTCAACGGTGACCCCTAATTTTTATTTTATATGTAAACTATGTAATGATTTCAAAAACACATGCAAAATATGTTCAACAACTATAATAGATTTTTAAAGCTATCCCCTCATATAGTCATTTTCCCTTTTATTTCTATGTAAAATCCTGAAATTTTCAATTTCATTTTTTGCCCTTTAATGCACGGTGACCCCCAAACTTCATTTCATATTTTGAACAGTTATACAATTATGTTTCTACACAGAAACATTCACCAGATTCTATAATTGGAAAATTTCACCCTGTATACACTTTAATGGTAAAATAATACTGTCAAATGTCCCCTTTTTAGTTTAATGTTAAGCTTTCGAATTTTATGAATCCTTATCTTGACTGAGTGTTGGTTCTGCACCAAACTGTTAATGCAGAAAACTTAAGAAATAATTCACGGGAGCGTGTATATATATGGCGATTTTACCACGGGTTTGTCCTTTATGGCAAATATTTTACAATGTACCAAGATCGTACGAGAGGGGTAAAATATAGACATAAAGGGCACCCCGTGGTCAAATAAACATATATTCACGATCCAGTGAATTATTTCGATTCTAATATCAATGTCACTTACAGAGTTCAGAAGTGATGAATTCATTAATTCGTCTTTATATTCATAGGTGACACAGTCATTTTACTCTGTAAAGAATGACGTTTTCTTCTATGACGCTGCAAAAATAGCGTTAAACTGCCTATGACGTTATCAACAGTACCGTCGATTGTCATGACAATATGTACGAGTATATTATGCGGATTTTACCACGGTTATAGACACAAGGCGATTAAAGGACGTCATATTAGAATGTTTCATTTATGCATACGAAGAATGCATTAGAATGTTTCATTTATGCAGTTGTAGTTCCCTTGCAAATTGTTGTATGTAATTATAATTTTCAGCCATTGTAAGTGTTTCCTGTTATCCATTTTCAACATACGAAGTAACAGTTTATTGCAAGTAGCATAAACAAATAAATGAAATATTAGTGATAAACGATATAGCTAATGGCATATAATTCGAACAGATTGCTCTTGTGTCACGTCACGTATGGCAGTAACTTCGGTGTTTTGTTATTCATTACCACTGGGTCGATACCTCTGCTGGTGGACTGTAAGTCCCGTTTGGTATTCATCAACCCAGTAGCCATTATTTCGGTGCTGGCCCAAAACCGATTTCATTTTAAACCTGCAATATATAAATTTAAGAAGCTTTGTTCAAAACTAAAGAGCATCTCCGTCTTGCATAGCTCTGTCCTCAGCTGATTTTGGCTTTTCTATTTAGATCTTATTGGTAACTTGCTCCCTGTCAGCTTTAACTCGTATTTCGGTTTATGGATGTCGAAATTCGCATATACAGAAACTAAATTACAGTAAAGTAAGTGAGAAACGAACCGTCAGTCTAAGAAAACAGTGTGATAATGCACTTATATTTTCTATGTTATATTATGGTAAATATATATTTTCTGTAACTGTAACAGTTCATTGTACTGTACTGTTTGTTGATGAGAAATACAGTATTCCTATTCGCAATTCTCCAACGCAGTGTGACATTGATACTGTTTCCTTAAAGCCGTTGTTGAGCAAAATTGGCATGTGTCCATTCTCTTGATGAAACATTCAAAATTCACACAGATTTGAGTGGAATCTTATTTTGCAGCACTAACAACCCCTGACAACAAAATATTCGTCGACTGATTTGTTAATATTAGCATGGAATAATGGTAACTTTGCATAGCTAATTATATTTGCAGATAAATTTATTGTTATAAAGAACAAGCAAGTCTAACTAGGGATTTAACTCAAAAGTCCCATAGATTTAACACTGAACTGAAAAGGGGACCTACAACCTTAAAATTGCAAAGCGCAAATCCTGTTATTTGAATTTTTGGGATCAAATGATCTAAATTTACAGTACATGCAAAAAAAGGAAAAAAATTCCAAGCTATAAAATTTCTTTTTATATTGATATTTAAATAATTTAAAAAAATTTAATTGACAAATTACAAAAATTAATGTGAATCTGGGGTTTTAAACGTCAATAATTGTGTTGATCAGTTCATGAGCTTGTATGTAGATAGGGTCATATTCTTCTCCATTAATGGCATTAGCTGTCCAAAGGTTTTGATAAGCATAAATTTTAAAACTAATGTCCGGTCCATTGTCAACTTGGATATTGTTAAAATTCCATTTTGTTGATTTTGACAATTTGACGCCGTTCTGTGATTTTTTTCGTTCTTTTTTTCTCGTATGTGCCGTGTCTTTAAACTGAGTTCCTGAATAATTCTTTTGTTGAGTAAGGTTGGCATGTGTTTATCCTCTTGATGAAATATGCAAAATTCAAAGAGATTTGAATGGGATCTTATTTAATAGGCGGAAGCAGTTACAAGCCCTTACGACAAAATACTCATCGAATGTTTTTTAGCAATAATTACCTTAGTTATCCTGTCAGTAGAAATAAAGGAGACTCATATGAAAACAGCAGAGTCAATGTTTCAAAGTCGACACGGACTCTTTGTCTACCAGTATATTTGTTTATAATAAAATAGATCGAGGTTTTGTGCTGCTATATACTATTTTCTTAGAGGAATTTTTCAATCTTTTACGTTTTTTTCCTCGCTTTCATATATATTTATGTTGTTGCTAGGGTTCCGATTTCCTTGAGCGTGACCTTAAACTTTATATTGCTGAATTTAATTTTTGCGGACGAACTCGTTTGGTGTGTTTCGAATCGTATTCCTAATGATGCAAGAGAATGAAAGAGAGTGGGTAATCCTGCTCCTAAACTTTGATATGGGCATTAGCGTCTATATATATATATGAAGTTGTATTTACAAACCTTTTGAACGAACAAACATTATTGCGCTCAATAGTCATCGTTATCTCGTTTTCTATGCATAAATGAGCTTCAGTTGATAATACATTTTCAATGCCCTCATACTTTGTTATCTCACTCGGTTTAAGGCATGCATAGCAAAACAAATTGTCACTGTACCATCAGCGTCATTCTATTTTTGTCTTTTATTACAAAATGTTTACGATGCGCGCTTCTATGAAATGACATCTGGCACCTGGATAGGTTCCAAAGGCTCCATCTTCAACCCGTTTCGAAATTGTGGGGAGGAATATGCAATGTCTTTACGGTGTAAGCAGGTCAAAACTAGTTGTATTGGTTGTTCGTTTCACCTTTCTTTCTTTCTTCTTTTAGTATTTTGAATTGATTCACATGTTGTAGTCCTCATATGGTTAAAATATTGTTAACTACAGGTAAACCTCTTATTATACAATCAATCAATTTATCAACCTAGTTGCAACCATGCAATATGAAGTGTAGTGGTCATCTGTATGAGTTTTATCAAGAGGAAGTTTACAAGTGCATATGTCCATTTCATATTGTTTGTTTTTCCCATCATTCGTTGATTGACTTCCATATCATTTTTTTACATAACTTCTAACTTCTCCGGTCTTCATTTGAAACTTGTCTCATCGCTATATGTACACTTGCTGCAGATTAGTTGAGGTTAAGTGTACGCGTAGAATAAAGTGTGCAATTTGCAACCAAAGGTGTTATAATTTAAGATTTTACAGATAACGAGTAATGGTAAATGTGCTAATTTTGCATTTGCTGATACATAATAATGTGTTAAATTGTCTTGCTATGCTTTATGAAGTATAAAGTAATTTTCTTCGATTGACAAACATTTGTTATATGATACAGATTGGAAATTAAAACAAAAGCAAGAAAACTAGTAAACATTCTGAACCTGTGAAGACTTTTTTCAACACACCAATATCAGAAAACAATGGGAATCAACATTCAGAGAAATAAAATCATAACTGTTGCGCTCTGCTGGCTTTTGAATGTCTCAGTCATTCAAACAAAGAGAGAGACAGCGTTACCTTAAAAAAAGTAATCACCATGATATACCAAAAAAAGACCACAATCAATCAAAGTGAAGGACAACTTGATAAAAAAATATCCATTAAATATTTTACCGCACCGACTGGGAAGACGAAGTCCTGCATTTTATTGATTTGACATTTTATCGGCACTTTGTACACCCAGAGTAGTCAGTAATGATGCTGTTATGCTAAATTTCCTTTATAATATTGTAATAAAAATGAGTGGAGAACAGAGTTTTTAAGCCATAACTTCAATTCTGCAAACTGATAACGAGTCTAAGGATGGGAATCTTTCTTCTTGTGAAGCTCGCCATCGACCCATCCGTCCCTTAGAATTATTTATCATCGTAGCTAATCTGCTATAATTCTACGAGGAGGTATCAACCGGTTGTATATAGCCTAGAGAGGGCGATGAACAAAATTCAGGCGTCGTTGCAATAGATGTCACAACAGCAAATGTTCTAGTCCCGAAGAGGGAACGACTATAATTATACTAATACAGAATTTGATCCATGGTTTTTATTTTGTCCATGTTGTTCATTTTTGTACATGAATGTGTCTTCATTTTTATTCTTTTCTGTGCTGTGCTCATCTTTTGTCTTTGTTTCTTTGTTTTTCCGATGTTTCGAATGTCCTTTGGACTGTTTGTTATAGACTGACTGTTCGGTTATTACTTACTTTACAGATCAAACACCGTTTGACTGATTTTCAGACAGACTTTCCTAAAATTATTTACTTCATTTACGACTTTAGGTCCCGGGATCCAACACTGGGCGGGTTCTGGGCTCCAAAGAAAGGGCTCTGGGCTCCAGTACTAGGGCTTCGTTCTCAACCCATCGTGCTCAGTGCTCCACATAAATGGGCTATTTAAGACTATTAAAAATATGTTGCTAAAATATGTGGCGGTATATAGTGATCACGGTGTCCGTTCGTTCGTTCGTCCGTCTGCCATAGGGTACTCACTTTGTGGCGACAACTTTTCCTAGACGACCTATGGAATATACTGAAACTTTTACAGAATGTCAGTACATATTGCCATTGTGCACAAGCTATTTTAAAATTTGATAAGATTCTTTCTGGAATTAAATGGGGAATGATATGAGTGAGTTTTGCTTATATTTTTCCAGTCATTTCCCGCCGTGCGCGGTCCCGGCTTATGAATAGGCCCGCAGCATCCTCTGAGCTTGGAGTATGAGTATTCCTAACAGAGGACCCCGAGGGAACCCCGGGGTATAAAAATAGGACCTGCTGACCCCGAGGGAACCCCGGGATATAGAAATAGGACCCATTCCGTGGTTGTGCGGGATTAATAAGTACACAACCCATCTTTCGAATGGGATGTAAACTCAGGTCCACGTGTTGGAAGAAATGCCACGCTTCCTGCACGTTAAAGAACCCTTGTACATGTATCAAGCTTTATTGAGTGGTCCGTAGGTGATCGGCTACAAGGCTAAACTCCCCGCCCTTGACGATTTCATCCTACTTTTCCAGTGGCAGTCAGAATTTCCCGTCCCATGGCCCTTTCCATACCCCAAAGTCATTATTTATCAACAAACTTGTTCTCGTCTTGATATAGCTGAAATATTGCTGAGTAGACGTTAAACAATATTCAATCAATCAATCAATCAATCAACCAGTCATTTCTATTTTAATTCTTATTTTTGCGGTCAGCAAAAAAAATGTTTCTCGACAGTATAACAAAGTTAACTGGATTGTAAAACTATCTTTAGACACTTGTATAATATATAATACTAAAATCTTAATTACTTTTTTTCCAATCAGCAAGGTCAATTCGAATTTTATTTCAGTTATGTTTTGTTATGAAAAAAGTTTCTTATTAATTCTTAGCTAATAAATTTTGACAAGTTTAATAAGAACAAATTATAAATATTTGTTTTGCAATGCCTCATCGAAGCTCTTTGTAACAAAATATTTCATTTTTAGCTTGCTTATTTAAATATACGTCCTATTCGGTTACATCCCTCCTATTGTGTAGGAGATTTAACCATCAATCGGAAACAATAACGGTTTTTCAACAATTGGAAAACTCTAATCTGATCAAAATATAGGTTTGGAGTGTCAAACGTGATTTTGTAATGAAATCTTAACAAAAGAATTTACTTAAATTTCAGTTCTTTAGATTTTATTATTGTCGGATTACCCCTGTTTGTTAAATAAACAGTTCATTAAACTACTATGTTTTAATATTTTATGTGTATTGAATTGTATACAACTGTATACTTTATTTAATTATGGTTTTATATACTTACATGTACATGTGAAAACGTAATAAGAGAAAGCTAACACGTAATTAAAGGTAGGATTTAGTTATTAAGTATCATAATCTAACTTTGTTTCCTCAATATCGAGTAATTGCTTGTAATCCAATTTCTCCCTATTTGTCGCTAGAACATACATTTGTACATGTACATGTACTAAAAGATGAAGCATTGGTTGTGTCATGATATATAATTATTCCAATTTATGAATCAAAATAAATTTAGAAGACTTTTTTCTTATGTTTTGAAAAATATCAAGACAATGATTGCTTAGTATAAGTTTAGTTTGCGTTTTGACGAAGCAATCATACAGTCATGTGTTATGTAAACACATGTGTTATGGTCTCATGTTCATTTACTCCATATCCTTTCGTGAAATATTTAATACAGGAGTTTGTCTTTTATTGCAGTGTGGAGTTGGTAAAACAATTCCCCGTGGTAGAGATGTATGCTCTTTATTTTTCTTAGATATGGTGTACTTGTACATGAGATAATATCTCATGTGTACACTTTATTCAATTACTATTATCTAAATTTATGTAAATTCTTAAACCTAAGGATTAACTCCCTCCAACGTAGTTTTGTCCTTAGCTATATTTGATATTACTGATTATTCGGATTTCGTTTGGTTTCATGCATTTTAAACATTTTTTTGAAAATATGGATTTCCCTTTATTTGGGTTCTAGTGCTGCTGATGAGGAATTAATTTCCGAAATGGCCATACAGCTCATTAAAATTATTGCAGTTGGAGTAAACACATGTGTTATGGTCTCATGTTCATTTACTCCATATCCTTTCGTGAAATATACATTGTATCATAGGAGAAACTAATTAAAAAAAGTTTAGAGGAAAATATTTTTGTTTATGTTTTTTATTTTGTTTGATTGATTTTACGTGACTAAAGAAATATTGGTAATAAATACCTTTTTTGTACAAATTACTACAGTGTGCCCTTTCTCTATTTTTAAGTGACAAAAAAAAACAAACAAAAAAATGCATACAATAACAAAATCAACAACAAAACAAAAGAAAAATATGAAAAGTCATTAAATAAAATCAAAACCCAACTATCAAGGAACGAAATTACTCTTAGAAATAAGGAAATATTACTGAAATTGCAATTATTTATTCATTAAGTATATTTACTAAAGCAAAATACAAAAGCAAAAACAAAACACCTTCGAAAAAGAAACAAACAAACAAACAAAAAAGAGAAAAAACAAAAACCACATTGTCAAAAATAACTAAAGGAAAGAACTCAAGTATGGAAAACAAAACTTGACCAACTGATACTGGTCACATGTTTACAAGAAAGAGAGAGAGAGAGAGGGAAAGAGATGGGTAGTTACATGGTCATGATGGTTATGTGGAGCTCTCAAGAGTTTTCACTACAGTGAAGTCATAGGCATCAATTCGCACGGTTGGAATTTTTTATAATGTTTTATTGGTATAAATACATGTAGCAATGTATAGTAATATTGGCATATTGACAATTATATAATATTACAATAAACGTATATTAAGGTATCACAAAACTAACAATGTTTTAATGTTTCAAAATTTGTTTTAAACAACTCAGAATTTAGATTATAAACAAAGGTTGTTTGTTGATCAGGCTATTAAGTAATTTTCATTACTTATTAAAATTAAAAGGAAGAAAATCTTAATATTGATATCTATGTATCTTAATTATTCCGGGCATTCGGGACAAATTAATAAAAAAAAAATCGATGGAAGGGGTCCCAGCAGGTATCTGCAACTGTTGATCATTCATTTTAGTTCTGTATATATACAATTTTGTTTGTAACATGATTAAATTTCTAATATCTCGAATTTTTGTTTAAAAGCCCAAAAATAATAATGGTCATATTCAGTGGTAATTCTGTTCTTGTTTGTGTTCTAATCCACTGATTCAAATTTTCCCATAAATCAATTGCTTTTGGACAAGACCAGGTTATGTGTTCAATAGTGTCTATTTCATTATTACAAAAGTCACATTTGTTACTTTGTGTAACCTTTGCTTATTTGAAAAATTCATTTGTTCCAATTTTTGTAAATTTTAATTAAAACTAAGGAATATCTCCCTCATGCAAAGCTCTGTCCTTAGCTGATTTTGGCTTTACATTTAGATCATATTGGTTATTTGTTCTCTATCACTTTTTCAACATCTTTGAGTTTACGGTTTTCCAAACGTTTAGATTTTATCTGCAATGAAGAGACATAAGTTGTCGAAATGCGCATGTGCAGAATTTAAATTCAAAGTAAGTTCGGTATATAGTCCTTCCTAAAATTCTGTGGTAAAATTCATTTGTTCCAGTAAAATTCTGTGGCAAAATTCATTTGTTCCTAAAATTTTGTGGCTGTGTGGCTTATTCTGAATTGTAGCCATTGTGATTAGGAGTTCTTTGTTGTAATAAAAGGTAGATTATGATTTTTTTCCATTCAAGGTTATTATTATTTATAATTCCAGACCATTTCTCTTCAGAGGTTAATTGCTATAGAATTCTCCTTCTTTTAGAATTGTGTGCATGTCCTTAGAACCCTTCAGTGATTATACAATAAGGCAAAATTTTGATAATTTTCACAATCTAAATGCAAAGTTTTCACGTACTTTTAACCGAAACAACCAGTCCATTGTAAATAAGAAAGTTTGTTTTTATTTTATAAATATTCTGCAATTTTTAAACATTGTGGAAATTTCCCTCTTCATTTAGTAAGTCATATATAATCCAAACCCCCCTTTTCCGCCCATGATTTATAAAAAGCACTATGATGTCCAATATTATTTTTTTTTTGCCACATCTTACAATAGACTAGGTCTTTTTCTTCTGAAATATTTTGGTTTGTTGGTAAGTCAATCCAGGCTTCAAAAACTTCATTCAAAAACTTGTTTTTAATTTCCCTTTTTGGCCCATTGTAGATCAGTTCATTTGAATTAAGTTTTTTTCTGAATGCATAAGTAACTTGGAATATTAAAATTTGCTTTTACAATTCTTCTTATCCAAGTGAGTTTGAGACCTTGTATATATTTATACATATCCTACCACATGGCTAGAATTTGTTTGTTACAATAGGGCTAAATATTTTGCTACGTTACAATTCTTGAACTAAATTTTTATTGACGAAAATAAATATACATGAAGCGCTACAAATAGATTAAATAGAAACCATCCTCAGCTAAATTAGAGAATTGATTCTTTTTTTTTACGAAATGATATGGAATAATGAACATGAGACCTTTACAAATATGTCTATTCCAACTGCAATAAGTTTTAATGAGCTGTATGGCCATTTCGGATATTAATTCCTCATCAGCAGCACTAGAACAAAAACATAGGAAATCCACAATTTCACGAAATGTTTAAATGCATAAAAACAAAAATAATCGGTAATATCACATAGCTTAGGACAAAACTACGATGGAGGGAATCAACGAATATAGAGAAGTTTTCTGGTGACAATCACCACTCGAATGTCCCGTATATATTGTCTAGGTCCAAAGGTGATCAATTATATCAGGTTACGACTTGACTGTCGAATGGGCATATTGTTAAGTCTTGGAACAGCAGTCCAAACCGTTTCAGCTCAGTTTTGTCTTGATGAGCAATTTTATTCGTTCAATGAAAAACTGGAATGCTATTTTAAAGTGTAGAATGGAAGCATCTCGTGCTTTCGCTCGCTATCAAGATGAAGCTAATGAATTTCGGGAACGACTTATTACTTTAAAATGCTGGTGTCAATATTTTTCATCTTTTTTTTCATAAAACCCTCTTACATTGCATACAATTGTATATACCTATTGTCAACGTTGGTTTCTATTTAGGAGTGACGATTTACGCAGGTCATTGCGGTTATCGAACGATCAAAAGGCTCATAAAATATACTGCTATTAGTACGTAATAACAATACAAATATGATTATGAAGAACGCTTAATGGCCATTGGATATAACAAAACCGAAATGTCTTTGAAACACAAGAAGCCTAAATGGCATTTAAGTGTTTAAGATGAATTTTAATAATGTTAAAACGTAAAGAGTCACTTCATTTGTATATCAACTCGGAAACATTTAATTGCAGTTTATAATTTGAATACCATCAGGGCATCATACAATCACTGTAATATTCAATAATCGGCAATAAAAATATTTGGCTTGACTAAATCAACGTTTTGCAAAAGGTTTTAAATTACACGCTATAGTAATGAGGAACCATTTAATTGTAGTGTATTTAAATTAAATCTCATTAAAATTTTACAATTAATCGGATAATATTGGTAGGTACAGACGCATGTATTTTCTACTGGCCTCGTTCCAATATGTTCTATTAAAGGCAGAAAAACACCTTCGACAATTATTCATTTAAGATGAATGTAAAAGATGTTTGATTTCTGTATACAAGTTCTTCGGGCTAGAACCCCCTCAACACTTTTGGGGAAAAAATACGGAGTAGAGTAGAAAAATAACAAATAAAAACAATACATGGTTCCCTCTTTCTCATTTGGATCCCCCATTATAGGGATTGTATTCTCTAGTGTGCCCCTTCTTTGACACAATTGTTATTAACAAGTCGGCGAGGCTCTTTGTACTTATTGTTGTATGCGTTATAGGGGAAGCAGCAAGATTAATACCAAGCTGTAGGCCTTTACCTCATATGTTGGTAAGCTGTCTTAAAATTTGAACACAACTTTTATTTACTAATGAATGGACTCGGAATGCGAAAGGATTATATGCTTCCTGTTGTCTGCATGTTTTGATTGTACTAATCATCTTCTATGAGTATGCTGAGCCTGTGCAACATCGTTTACAGGGTCAGAAACGGAATTTCTTAATTCGTCCATTGTGAGAATTCTGATAAGTAAATCGTTCTTTTTTAAACAAGTGGTCAAAAAATCATCCATCATTTAATATACATTTTTAGATACGTTTAATGTTAACCAGTTCGAAATGAAAAAAAAGATTTGTAAATTAAATTGCCAGGCTTAATCAAATCAATGGTCTTTTTAAACGTGAAATGAAATGGTCCAATTCTTTTTTTAATTAAGCATAAAAAGTTACAAAAGTATAGACTTTTAATCGATATCCTTTCAGCAGTTCTTAATCTGTTAATTTAATATTTAGAAATGCAGATGATTTTTATATGCAATGCAGCGTTCTATATATTGTTGAAAATGACTTGTGACATTTAAAGGAGTTGTTTCGTAGTACGGTAAGTTGTTTCTCGTGAAATATTATAAATTCGTGTAAAGAATTTGATTAAATTAAATTATAAAATTATGATGCATATAACAAAAATGAAGAGTGTTTTAATTTTAAACTCAGATCATTTTGAATCAACTCTTTCGTATATTGGTATTACATATATATTTCAATTTGTATTCAATAATTATTTTATTGGAAGGATTATATTTAATATATTGTTACTATTCTATATCTTTGGCTGTAAATGAGTTTAATTGTGGCATCACTTAAATTTGGCTTCATCGGCGAGTTGAAATATGTTCAACACATCTAAAATGCAGTCTCTATTTGATTCACATGTCAAACTACACTTTAAATGCAGGGACACGTGTTCACCTGAAAGAGTCATTATTCAACAAAATCACTACCCGCTCCCTCACGCACCTTGCAAGTAAGAAAGGATAGTAACCTGACAGTGAAAAACACTTGACATTGAAGTTTTTTGAATGAGTTATGCGCGTTATATATCTGAATAATCTATCTCAAAATTTCTTTTATTCCTATAGAAGTATTTGAAATTCAAGCCTTTTGCTCAGTTGACAAAGCGGTTGACAGCCGTCCTGGACACCAAAGTTCAAATTTCCAGAAGGGCGACAGTACTTTGCGACAGGAAAATATGCTTTCCGATACGTGCATTCTTTTAAGGTTGCTTTCCACAATAAGCGAAGCAGTTTTTCTCCATGAGATTTTTTTTTAAAATTAACGATACCTATTTTTGTGGTATGCCTAATTCATTCTGTTAATTGCAGAATTGGCTAATTGTCTATTTTTGTTGATATATTTGAAATTGTTCTTTTACAGGAATCAACAAATCATGTATTTTTTACAACATAATACACAGAAAACAACTGTCATACTAACTATGTAAAATTTTGTGGTGTATTTTATACGATGCCCGTTGCTCATTGCCATATGACTGTAGCGCCCACTTGCCACCCTTTGAGTTTAGGCGAAAAGGAAGACATGCATGATATATATGTAACATGTAAAATAATACACAATTTAAATAAATCATTGGGTAGACTCATAACTCTTTGGTTTCTTTGTATTTTTGTTTTTGTTTTGTTTTTTGTTTTGTTTTTTTTTGTCCGAAACAGAACTGTTCTTCATTACTTCACGCTTCTTCAATGGGTAGTTATGCTAATTAAATGTTAATGATTCAGGCCACGCAAAGGCGTAAATAAGTTCACACTTTCAACTGTTAGTCTTAATGACAGGGCTAGTGTCGTGTTGGTATCACTTTAAACAATGTTCTGCTTATGTGAATACATATTTTGCTGAAAAATTTTACATGACGCCTCCATTTATACATATTAAGTTCTTTCATACATGTCAAGCCCTGTACTTTAGACCAGTTAAGACTGTATCTGATGCAGAACATCACGCAAACGTTTTACCTGTTCATACAGATGTATGTGGAGATAAGTTTTTACCAAACGTTTGTTGTCATTTTGCGTTGAATATACACATTGTTTTAGCTGTAAGTTTAAATATTTGGCTGAAAAACCAAAAGAGAGCTAACATTCTTAAACAAATACTATTTTTATTTACAAAATATTTAAAATACTTATTCTTTATTTTCAGATGTGGCCCTCAAGACGCATTAGATGATGACAATGAATACTTACATTTGTATAGTGTGTTCAAAACAGGACCGTACAATGGAAATTAATAAAGCAGCTAGTTCTAGCATCTTAAAAGCTTAGGTCTTTTAATTTTATGCTTCAAAAATGACGGGAAATTCCACGTATACACTAGAAGAATTGAACGACGAAATGGCGAGGAGACTTATTCCCGCCATGATTATCGTTGGACTGTACATCATTATTGGGCTTTTCGGAAATCCTTTGGTTGCTATATATTATGGATGTTTTGCAAAAAATACGCCATCGCATCATTTTATATTCATTCTCGCTGTATTGGATTTAATTATGTGTTGTGTTAATATGCCGTTAGAAATTGTTGATCTGCGCCATTACTATAATTTCCAAAGTACGGCAGCCTGTAAGTGTCTTCGATTCACAAGCTATTTTTGCAGTATCATGTCTGGATGCATTTTGTTAGCTATAGCCGTTGATCGATTTCGAAAAATTTGTCAACCATTTAAAAAACAGATTACTCTGAAAATGACTAAAATAATGATTGTTATAGCATGTTTGTTTTCGCTCGCTGTTTCATGGCCAAGTCTATTCATTTACACCGTAGTTCAAGTTAACGTGACGAAAGTCCCCGCTCTTTCCGGTTATGATTGTACTTTAGTCAAAGACGACGAATACACGACAATAGTGACAGCATACAATATATTTCAGTTTATCTGTTTTCTTATTGCGATTATCTCTCTTATAGTTCTTTATTCATTAATTGGACGAAATTTGTGCGAATTGCGAAGTTTTAAATTCTATTCAACGGATACTAAGACAAAAGAATACAAAGGTCCACAAAGTTCGTCAGATACAAGTTTTAGTGATACAGAAACACCTCGAGAAACAGAACTGCGGCGTATGTCGTCACACATGATCGAAATTCCCGACGAAATAGACGATAAACCGTTGGCTACAATAAAAGTGCTAAGTAGCGGAAGTAGTTATTACAATAAAAGTCGACCAACATCGGCATCGTCTGGATATAGATCCGCATCTTTTAGTTCTAGGGGATCAAAAGTTCATCCTGATGCATTAAAACACAAAGACTCAACTCTTTCCGAAAAAAGAATTCCACGTACAAAATCTGACATTCCTCGGACAAAATCTGACGTTCCACGCACAAAATCAGACGTCACTCATGGTGCTATACGGGGTGTGTCTATTAGTAGTATTGAAATCCCTAATAGACTTCTAAATGGGTCTGTGAAACATGCTTTCTCGGAAAGGTCAATAATGAGTAGATTCGGTTCAACGACATCAAGAATGTCTCATTTATCTGGATTAACTGAATACAGTGATGCATATTTTGTTCCAGAATCTGAAACACGTGATGCGAGAGGAACGGTTGAGCTGGACGAAAGTGGGAAAAAATTAAAAGCACAGAATATACGCACTACAAAATACACTGTGATAATGTTATCAATAACAATTACTTTTGTATTGACTTATCTCCCTTACCTCGGCCTCATAACATGGCGGACGTTAGAGGAGGACAGATTGTCAGAAATTATGACGAAATCGCAACTTGTTGCACTAGAAATATTTCTCCGATCATATTTACTCAGCAGTATAGCTAATCCTTTCATATATGGATTTTTGAACGCTGGTTTTCGGAACTTTGTATCTAATTTATTTAAGAAATGTTGTTGTTGTTGTCCGTGTTATAAACAACAAAACGTGAAATATCCAGAACCCGAATTTTCGGGATCCTCTGAAACACAAAACAAAACTACGTAACAAAACGTTGAATAACGATAAAGTTATCAAGCATTTTTTACAAAAACCGCCATGCATTTAATTTCACAGCTGAACAATAACAATGTGTACGACTATTAAAATCTTTATTTAAATATCATTTATTGTCATGACAGCAACACGTTATATTGACTTTCATGGACTAATTACTAGTAGTTATTTTTGCAACTTAGGTCTTATCATGATCAACAAGACTCAAATACAGAAAATCTTATCAATCAAAAGTATCTACAATGTGTATGGCATACTTTGCAAAAACTCCAGTATATTGTGCGGTTTAGAACTGCTAACTTTCTCTTTGAAAGCAGGCTTTGAACCGTGAGGACTCAACACATTTCTACATTTACCTCTCACTGTTAGTGCTTTAGTTATCTTGTGACGAAATTCAAGTTCAAATTCAAATGGTAAATAGTTCGTTCCATTGTGTGTTGTTGTACCTATTTATAGAAACAATACCAGTGACACGATTTGTAGGAAATAAATAAGTAATAGTTTACGTTGATCACTTGAAAGCTTTCTTGAGTTAATAGAGATGTCTGGAAAATATGGTATTCATTTGTATTCAATTGTATAGTCAAGCAGTAGGACGTTCTGAAATCGTGATGTCTACTTTCACTTTCATTGTTTACATATTTCCAATGGTTAATTATAGATATCTTCAGATAGTAATTTCTTGAGTTTGATACCTTATTCCAATCCGTGATTTACTTAGCCGTCTGTCAGAAGCTTTAAAGAGATAGGTTATACTAAGTTTATGCAAACGTTTGGATAATTATGATTATTATAAATAGACTGATCCATGAGAGGTGTTTGCAATAATAGACTAGTCCAGATTTTAGTATAAAAGCAGATGATTTCACAGGTATCCTCAGTTCTGAATAAGGGATCACTTCGGCAACACCGAAATATAGTTAGCGAAAGGTAATTGATATATAGTTATAATTAAATATAAGCTATTTAAAGA
This sequence comes from Modiolus philippinarum, assembly GCA_002080025.1. NCBI lineage: Eukaryota > Metazoa > Mollusca > Bivalvia > Mytilida > Modiolidae > Modiolus > Modiolus philippinarum. The sequence continues at coordinate 40,921 of MJUU01043514.1, read as the reverse complement.
GTTGTTGGCTATTTCTGGATAAGAAGTAGACCAACATTTTCCTTGTACCAATAAGTCAAGACAAGGAGGCCCTGACAAGTGGCACCTTTGTGCTGATGACTGCTTGGCTCTGCATAAGGTCCAAGTGCCACTAGTTACATATCATACCTTATACAATTATCAATACCAAAGATACCTTTAGCCAGTTTGTTGTCCATTTGGTCCCTTACATACACTAGGTAAATCAGTACAGTTTGGGAGATACGCTACCATTTGATCTTAGGGGATAATCACAGCAAATCCAGGGAAATAACCTTGGGACGGATCCACGGGTACAGTAGTTCCATCTGGCGTATAGGAAGTGGGTGACCTCCTGCATAGAATTTTTGGCGGCAGCGGTGGATTTGCTGTAGGTTTAGGAGATTAAAGAACACAGATTAAAAATGACAAGTATACAAGATTTAGACCTTAAAATTGCCCAATTAGAGAAAGAGCTTGGAGACAATATGACAATAGGTCCTGCCCACTCTACCCCGGTGTCACACTATCAGGGTCAAAGTGATTCGGGAATAATTACTACAAGGCCATCCGTACCACCTGACAACATGACTACTCAGTTGTTAGAAACATCGATGGGTACTCTGTCTGAATTAAGTAAGGGGGCTAGGCCCAAAGAAAGGGTACTTAAGGGAACAAATGACCCAGTGGATAAGTACAGCGGGGAAAATAAAACAAAAGGACAAGTGGCTCCAAGGGTAACCTTGGATGAAACACACCAGACCCGCGGTATGGGACAGCATAGGGATATAAGAGTTGCAACATATGATGGTTGAGGCGACTGGAATGACTGCAGGTCACATTTTGAGGCATGTGCATCAATTAACTGTTGGAACGAACAAGACAAGGGGTTATACCTGGCGGCATCATTACGGGGTCAAGCCCAAGAGGTACTGGGGGACCTACCAGGGGATAAAAAAGGTCAGTACAGTTCGCTCCTTAGAGGAAAGATTTTCCCCACCAAACCAACAGGAGTTATACAGAGTACAGTTACGAGAGAGGAAGCAGAGAGCTTCTGAAACACTCCATGAGCTAGGACAAACAATACGCAGACTAGTAAATAAGGCATATCCAACAGCCCCTGGGGAAGTTAGGGAAACACTAGCCAAAGAACACTTTATAGATGCTTTAGTTAATATGGAAATGCGTATTAAAATCAAACAATCACGACCCGTAGACCTTAACTCTGCCATTTGCCTTGCGGTAGAGTTGAAAACCTATTATTAAGCAGAGGGTAAGGCTCATTTACGTGCAATAGAAAATATAGTGACTATGACACATCTCAAAACGTAAAAAATTTGGAAAGTAAATTTGAGGATTTGTTAAAGAACATGAATGAACAATTGGCAAATATTAAGAAAGAGCTAGATGAGGTAAAGACAAGAAACGAAAAGCCCAGGACAGGTCATAGGCTAGACATTATTTGTTTTAATCGCGGGAAACCAGGGCATTTTGCAAGACAGTGCTATTCTCCCAGAAACTATAATGACAGGGGAAAGAATCGAAGGGGTAGCGCAAGACAGATTTACAGACGAAAATATAGGAAAACTCGCGATTCACTGTACATTGGATCAAACACTGTCAACACAGAGGCAGGGTTGTATGTAGAGATATTAATTAATGGTATATCTGCCAAGTTTCTCATTGACACGGGGGCCACAATCAGTTTAATGTCCGACTGTCTTTATGAAAAGATAAGATCAGGGGAAGGTACAAGAATACAAAGGGTCTCACAAGAAATTGTAGCAGCCAATGGACAACCCTTGCAAGTCACTGGAAAAGGGTCTTTTTCGATTAGAGTAGGAGACCTTCACAACACAATAGAAGGTATAATAGCTAGTCTTTCAGTTGAAGGTATTTTAGGTCTAGACTTCCTGATAAACAATGGGTATACGGTCGACGTGCGAAATAAGGTTTTGACCAGGGGTAACAAACAGGTATCACTTCTGTTACAAGGCAGGTTGGGGATGCACAGGGTAGCTGTGAAGGAAAATGTTAGCATTGCTCCACGCTCCGAAATTTTAACACAAGGTGAAGTTTTGGACAATTTGCTGAATATTTCAATCCCTGGCTTAATTGAACCAGTGGAAGAGTTTTTAGACAAAGGGAAAGCCCTTGTGGCCGAAGCTATTGTTACCACTGATAAGATAGTTCTTATTAGACTTTTGAACCCTAATTGAACCCTAATGACAATGTTCAAACGCTGCCAGCTGGCACAGTTATGGGCAATCTTAGTGAAGGAGTAGTTGTTAGTCATGTGTCGGGTAACCAAGAGCATCATGAACTTGATAAGGAAATTGAAAAAATTGTTGAAACAATCAAGTAAGAATTTGAACAAGGGACAAACTCAAAGGGTTTCCGAGTTGCTTAAAGAATTTAAGGGTTTATTTGCGGTTGCAGACTCTGACCTGGGCCACACAAGTATAGTTAAGCACAAAATCGACACGGGCAATGCCAGACCGATAAATCAACCACCCAGGCGAACTCCCGTTAGTCTCAGGGAAGAGGTGGATAAGCATGTGGAAACAATGTTGGAAAAAGGGATAATCGAACCAGCTGACGGGCCTTGTTCCTCTAGAACAACTGGCAGGTAACAAATGGTTTTCCACCTTAGATCTTCGTACGGGGTACTGGCAAGTAGAGGTAGACGTCCCAGACAGCCTTTGCTACTAGGAAAGGTCTCTACCAATTTCGTCGTATGCCCTTTGGTTTGGCCAACGCCCCGGCCACATTCGAACGTCTAATGGAAAACGTCCTTGCAAGCCTCCATTGGGACATTTGTCTCGTGTACCTTGATGATATTATTGTTATGGGGAAAACGTTCGAAAGTATGATTGCGAATTTGCGGAAGGTATTCGAAAAACTAAATGGGGCGGGTCTCAAATTAAAGCCCAAAAAGTGTACACTATTTGCTAAAGAAGTAACATACCTTGGCCATGTGATTTCTGAAGCAGGTGTAGCTACGGATCCAAATAAAGTAAAATGAGTGAAAGAGAGACCCACTCCCAAGAATGTAACAGAGCTTAGGTCATTTTTAGGTTTATGTGGATACTACCGTCGGTACATCAGAAACTTTGCTGATATAGCCAAATGCTTACAACAATTGACCGAAAAGGGTAGAACATTTTTGTGGACAAATGAGAGCCAACAGGCCTTTGGAAAGCTAAAAGAAAAGTTAACCAATGCCCCTGTCCTATGTCATCCAAATTTTTCAAAGACATTTGTCTTGGACACCGATGCAAGTAACAAAGCCATCGGGGGTGTCCTTTCACAAATAGTAGATGGGGAAGAGAGGGTTATTGCCTATGCTAGTCGCACATTGTCCAAAACCGAACGTAGCTACTGTGTAACTAGGACGGACCTCCTTGCTGTAGTGCATTTTATCAAACATTTTAGGCATTTCTTGTACGGAAGACAATTCATGATTAGAACAGACCATAGTTCACTGCAATGGCTCCTCCGATTCAAAAATCCTGAAGGACAGCTAGCCCGTTGGCTAGAGGTAATAAGTTCTTATGATATGGTCATCAAACATAGGCCCGGGGTCCAACACCGCAATGCAGTTGCGTTAAGTCGCATCCCATCTAAACAGTGTGGTTTTGTAGAAGATTTGGAACAATCATCAGAAGTTGTCAAAACGGTTAACATCATGGGGGATGATACGAACGAGTTCAATATCAAAAAATTGCAAGGGGAAGATCCGGACTTGCAAACTGTTTACAAATGGGTAAGAGATGGAACAAAACCATCACACTTGTCAGTTGGGAAATATAATTATGTTGTGAAGTCCCTATGGTCTCAATTCCATCTTCTTTCGATTCAAGATGAGATACTATTTAGGGAAGACCCAGATAAGAAATTAAAACAAGTTATTCTTCCAATGAGAGAAAGACGTAGAGTCTTAGAAATTGCCCATGATAACAAGACAGCTGCCCTCTTAGGGATAAAGAAGACGTTGTCTCGTATAAAGGAAAAGTACTATTGGCCTGGTGTAAGGGGGGATACCTGGGGCTACATCTCAGGTTGTGAAGTATGCAACAAAAGGAAAAATCCCATTCCAAAACATAAAGCCCCTATGCAGATAGCACAATCGGGGTACCCCAAAGAAAGAATAGCAATTGACATCTTGGGCGAGCTTCCGGAGAGTGATAGTGGTAACCTATACATAGTAGTTATTAGTGATTACTATACTAAATGGACTGAAAGTCACCCTATGCCCAACATGGAAGCCTGTACTGTAGCAAACATCCTCATTACTCAAGTAGTCTCAAGATTTGGCGTCCCTACTGTCATACATAGCGATCAAGGTAGCCAATATGAGAGCCAGCTCTTCGATGAAATGTGCAATCTGTTACAGATCAAAAGGACTGGCACCACTCCGTACGATCCAAAGTCGGATGGTGTGGTTGAGCGATTCAACAAAACTCTTGCCACTATGCTCACATGTTACGTTAACGAATATCATTCCAACTGGGACACCCTTCTTCCCTTTGTAATGATGGCCTACAGGTCGGCTGAACATGAAACTACAGGCTACACACCGAATCGCCTTATGCTAGGTCGTGAGGTCTCAACACCCCTAGATTTAATATATGAGCTTCCATCACAAATTAAGTCAATACCGCAGAATCAATGGGCCTTGGAACTGCAAGATCGTATGTTATCAGCCCACCAAACAGTTCAAAAATATGTATCAGGGCAAATCATGAGACAAAAGAAAATGCATGATAGAAATTTTAAGTCAACAAAATGTGAAATAGGTCAGAAAGTGTACGTATATTTCCCTTTGCGAGAACCTGGTCTATCCCCAAAATTTACTAGCAAATGGAGAGGGCCATACAAAGTAGTAGCCATAAAGTCACATGTCAATTACGAAGTCGATTGTGGTAGGGCCGGAAAACGTCAAGTAATACATACTGACAGAATGCGACCCTGTCCAGGTCCATTGCTACGGGGAGAAACTCAGGAAGACCTCGAAATACGAAGGTCAGAAAAAGAAAATGGCTCTGGTTGACGTTAGATGAGCCAGACACGGAGATATTGATTTAAACCTCTGGGTTAGAGGAAACGACACTTCGAAGTTGGTCAGATAGACCTCGTAGACAGCGAAAAGCACCAGCGAGGCTGGAAGATTATGTTGTAAACTACCGTTAAATGTAGAAAAGTTATAAATATTGTAAATATATGTGTATATCTGGTAACATCTCTTACATAGTGTGAAGGTAAAGGATACCAAACAAGTGTTTATTTTTGTCTTTTAATATGCAAAAGTCCTTCGGATGAGACTCTAAACCGAGGCCCCGTGTTCAGGTCCGTCATAGCCTGGGCACGTTAAAGACCCCTCCTCGGCTCCTAGCGGGCCGATGTGACGCAAAATTCGTTAGGAACCCAAAAATTAGTCTTTAGGCCGTGACTTCAAAATTGCAGACGCCAGTAAACATCCAATAAACGTTGGTAGGATTTTCAAGTAATGTATTGTTTAATTGTAAGGGAAGCAATAGGTAAAAATTAGGAACGTACGTAGGATAGTAGAATTTTGTATTACCTTTGTTAGACGCCCATTTTGATTTTTGTCATAATATGCTGAGGGGAGTAGAAACTGTAGGGTAGACTTTGAATCTACGGGTAGTTCTATAAACCGATTGAAGTCGTGTTAAGGGTAAGCCAAGTAGTGTATCTTGGTAGTTCTGCAGTTTCAGAAAATAACGCTGCTTTTGCAGGTTGATCGAGTTTGGGTATGAAAAATATGGCCATAGGCTTTGATCGTATTTACCAGCTAGTGATTGTAAAATGCGAGGGCGCATTCCTCAGGAATTCAAGTTGTAAGGGTAAATAGTTCATTCCCTTGTGTGTTGTTGCACCTATTTATAGAAACAATACCAGTGACACGATTTGTAGGTAGTTTACGTTGATCACTTCAAAGCTTTCTTGAGTTAATAGAGATGTCTGGAAAATATGGTATTCATTTGTATTAAATTGTATAGTCAAGCAGTAGGACGTTCTTAAGTTGCGATGTCTACTTTCACTTTCATTGTTAACATATTTCCAATGGTTAATTATAGATATCTTCAGATAGTAATTTCTTGAGTTTGATACCTTATTCCAATCCGTGATTTACTTAGCCGTCTGTCAGAAGCTTTAAAGAGATAGGTTATACTTAGTTTATGCAAACGTTTGGATAATTATGATTATTATAAATAGACTGATCCATGAGGGGTGTTTGCAATAATAGACTAGTCCGGATTTTAGTATAAAAGCAGACGATTTCACAGCTTTCCTCAGTTCTGAATAAGGGCTCACTTCGGCAACACCGAAAAATAGTTAACGAAAGGTAATTGATATATAGTTATGATTAAATATAAGCTATTTAAAGAGTTGTTGGCTATTTCTGGATAAGAAGTAGACCAACACATTCTTTGTACCAATAAGTCAAGACAAGGAGGCCCTGACAAGTTGCACCTTTGTGCTGGTGACTGCTTGGCTCTGCATAAGGTCTAAGTGCCACTAGTTACATATCATACCTTATACAATTATCAATACCAAAGATACCTTTAGCCAGTTTGTTGTCCATTGGTTCCTTGCACACACTAGGTAAATCAGTACAGTTTGGGGGATACGCTATCATTTGATCTTAGGGGATAATCACAGCTAATCCAGGGAAATAACTTGGTACGGATCCATGGGTACAGTAGTGCCATCTGGCGTGTAGGAAGTGGGTGACCCCCTGCACATTACAATCTGGCGTTCTTGTTCATTTTTGTTTATTTGTTTTGTCTTTTTCATACTGTCTCAATTGTGTTGGATATGAATTGCCGTGATTATGGATTTATGATTTTAGAATTCCCCCTTCCCTCGTTCTTGCTTCGGTATTTGTTTGCCGATGTTTTGCACACAAAACGATCATTGTTATGTTCATGTACATGTTGGCTTTGTTCAGTTGGCCAACTCAAGTTGACTCTTTTAATTCTAGTTACAAGTCAACGATATAAAAGTAGATCATTTTTAAGCAACCCCCCCCCCGAAATCAAATAGTCATCCCCTAAAAGAATTGTACTTGTTTACAGCATACATATATACCTTTTATTATTGTCCGTCAGAATGGATAAAAAGAATTATATTCAAAACTAACTTTACAGCAAATCAAATAGCCGTCCCCTGAGTGGAGATAATGCATATGCCTGCACCTTGCCGTTTAGACATTTCAATTAAATATTATAATAATTTATTTATTAATGTTTATCATGAGCCGAGCATGCATTGAAGTCACTATCATCTTCAACAATTTAGTTATTAGTAGGAAAGATTATAATTCTGAATTTTACTCTAGTCTATAGTCTAAAAAATAGTTTTGGTGAGTACGGTAGTACGCATGACATTTTCAAGATATATTTATATTCTGCTAAAGTGAAATATCCAGGTAAATCCTGCAATTTGATTGGTAACCTTGACAGGGGATATGAGGCCGTATCCCCGTGGTAGTAAAATCACAATTTTTAAACGCTTTTAATAGAAAAATCATAGCACTTCTAGCAGAATATAAAAGTTATTCGGGCTTCACAGGCTTCACAGGGAATACGGGTTCATATTCCCTGTCTGTGCCCTATATCCCCTTCGCCTGACCACGGTGCGGAATGGTAAAGGACTTTTCGGTTTTTTTCTCTACGTTGCCAGACTAATCGGGTTCAGCAACGGACTTTTTGTGGTTTATAACGAACACACGGAGGTTAGTGTGTCATTTTTCTTTCAAAATATGTATGTTATCTTATTCATCTCTCGAAATGTTTTACGTTACGGAATTCAGCACTAATTTTAATACATATATCGGCATATATGATCACTCAAGTATATTCCTGCCTCTTAAAATCTGTAACACAAAGGCACATTCAAATGAAAACGCGAGAACTGTAAACTTTTACAAGGTGTTTTGATAAATTAAAGAATATATTGGGGATATAAAGCACATGTAAAGGAGACATTATAAACGGAGAATATTTCTTTTGCTTTTAAATACTGCTGCTTGTGTATAAATACTGATTATTACGAGTTTTTAAAATTATTCGATGCACAGGACTTCGTGTGTTCGCGGCACCGGACTAACCGCGCTAATTGTGCATAAGCACCCTATAACTGGAAAGGACGGTTGTCAACTATCTACATCTGTACTGGTGCATGTTTCAAATATGAAGAAGGTGTTTAACATCTTTATAATATTTGAATTGGATAAATGGCTTTAAAGATGAGGTTTGCCTTCTTGTCATGTCTGTGAATATCTTGTCTCAGTAGTAGTTTTTGATGGCCGGAATTGTCTAAAACACTCAAATTTGCCTCAAAAACTGGATATTACTTTCTTACTGCATATCATCAATTTTTTAGCAAAATATCTGCGAAATAAAGATTCATTTGTCTTAAAATCGAAAAACTATATCAAATTCTAGAAACTCAAATTCTAGTTGCCCCTTTGCAAACTTGATCCTCACTTGCTTATACGGGTCTGCGTGTATTTAATGCTAAAAATAAATCTATTTCAATCTATCACAAACTTGTATGTTTTGACATTGACGGATGCAAGCGCGGGGGTATCGGGGGTTGGAACCTCCTTTCTGGACAATCGTGTGTTTTTAATGAATATCCTGGTGTTTTACTATGAAATATCCCCGAAATTTCCTTTAACTTCCTTATTTCTTATTTGAACCCCGTTTTAAAGCATGATAAAATGAAATAAATGAAATGAACAGTGTTTTTATTTACGGGGAGGGTGAAATATTTTGAATTTTGTGACTCTAAAGTTTGTGTCAAACATTTTTAAGCTTACTCTACTTATAGCTAAGACACTCTGAATCGATATGACATTTATATTTTAAGACATTTATAAATTCTATGAGAATCTTACTTTTCAACGACAAATACCGAAAATTCCCATCTGTACATGTATGGGAGAAAAATGGGAAATTAGACAAGTTCTTCTGCATGTCAGATATATAGATCAGAATTATATAACAAATTTACTTTAAACAAAATAAATAGCATTAATATTTTAACTATTTAGAAATTAGCCTTAATATTAGGAGGAATGGTTCCAATAACGACATTTTTTGAATAAGATAAAATAATAACTTCTTCGATCTTTCACACAATTTTTGCGCGAAAGTAGCATAAAGCATTATTACATAGACAATTGAAAGTTAAACTCAGTTTTTTTACGATCCCAACATTGGAAGTTCGAAATAGTGAACCTGATTGATTGATTAGTTAGAGTTTAACGTCCAGTTGCAATATGTCAGCTATATCAGGACGAAAACAAGTTAATCAAGTAAGAAAAGAACGAAACAAAGATGGAAGGGACAACTGGGAAAACGAGTTTTTGATTACCACTGGAAAAGGGGAGAAAAGGGTAGGGGCAGGAAATTTAGCCTTCTATACGAGTCCAACAGTGAACCTGAAATTACAATTTTAAAAAATGACCAGAGACACTACAATCTATGGACTTTAATAGTGTCATTTTTCAATATTGTATTATATATTATAATATATTATATTATAACGTTATTTATCTAAAAGGCATTTAACTTTTTTTTCGCAAATGGGGGAGGGGGTATATTTTGTATCTTTGAATAAGTAAAGTCATAAATGATCGAAAATTATATCCCTATAAGGGTTTTTGTTAAGCTTTCATTTGATATCAAAGTTTTATATATTTCTATCATTTATAGAAAATTTAAGAGCTGAAGATTAAACTTAAGGGAAACTGAAATAACAGAAATTGAGGTGGTGTACTAGAGAAAAGTGGTTCTATTCCGTTATCATTCTTCTTTATTGCTTTTTCTATTTAGCGTTTATACAACAATTATGTGGTGCAGGCTGATGGGCAAATTAACTTCGGCACTTAGTCTTGCAACATACTACAGTGGCGGATTTAGGAGGGGCGGGTGGCCCAGGCACCCCTTAGGTTGGAAAATATTTAAAATACCGAGGGTTTTTCGGAAAATTGGGTTCCGGGCTCTCCTCTTTTTTAAATTTCGCATCGGGCTTCCTTTAGCAGAAAGTCTGGATCCGCCAATGACATATCAAAAACCAATTAGCTCAGTATCAAAGTTATTNTTCGTGGACATCAAATTTCGTGGTTTTTATAAATATCACTATTTCGTGGGTACTTAAATTCGTGGTTTCAAATTCCATACATTAAAACTCTTAGGAAAAAATGCATTTCGTTGGGAACTTAATTTCGTGGTTTAAGCGAACCACGAAATCCACGAAAATTGAAACCCCACGAACAATAGTACTTTCACAGTACTACAGTGGCGGATTTAGGAGGGGGCGGGTGGCCCAGGCACCCCTTAGGTTGGAAAATATTTAAAATACCGAGGGTTTTTCGGAAAATTGGGTTCCGGGCCCCCCTCTTTTTTAAATTTCGTATCGGGCTTCCCTTAGCAGGAAGTCTGGATCCGCCAATGACATATCAAAAACCAATTAGCTCAGTATCAAAGTTATGGTAAACCAAGAGGAAAATGCGAACAAAAATGGATCCATTTACTTCATGCTTATAAAGCAACAATCTACCGAAATGCAACTGTTCTGAGTTCCGCAGATAAGTATTTCTACAAACTATGGCTTTTCAGTGCAATGACATTGAGTAAATTAACATGTTAGTATACAACCCATATAATTCTGCAAAAGAATTACTTTTATTGAACTGTATATTATCAA
>MJUU01043514.1:11628-28289 GCA_002080025.1 Modiolus philippinarum | reverse complement strand
GTTTTCATACTTTTATGAAAACGAGCAGAAACGGATCATTGAAAATTATTAGTTTGGCAGTAACATAATATGGTATAGCCTAACGGTTATTTTATTTTTAGGAGAGACCTTTTGAAGATTTCACCTAAGACAGAATATAATATTACACCATATCCGAATTTTTGGTATTTAGATTCACCAGTTGTTATTTGTCCGCCCTACGTCACAAAAATGTCTGTCCCAAGTGACCAAAAGTAAGATTCATATACATGATTTTATGACGTATTTATCTCTATGACGTAACGTTTTCTGTATTGTGACGTGTAAAAGTGTTCTGGTAAATGTTGTTACCAGAGCCCGGTAATGGTCTATTGAAAACAATTTTCATTAGTGCATATTTTAATGCAAACAACATTCATATATACTTTAACAATTTCTATGTATCGTTTTCGACTTTTTATAATACTTTTTGAAGGCCTGAAAGGGTATTTCCATTTTATTTGTCTGGCCTTTGTTGACTGAGGTATTAAAATGAATCATCTTTATTGCCATGGAGTGTAATAGGGAATGGTTTTGTCCGGGATTGTGTACTAAGTTTTCCAAAGGCCTTTCCGCTGTTTCTTTCTGTTATAAAGTTCTACATTATAGTCATATACAAACAATATGTATTCAGTTCGATTGAATTTAGATATTTAATGATATTGTCCGAAGATTTTTCTGTTTATTACTTTAATTCCTGCAAGAAATCTAACATGGTGGATTCTTTCACAGCTTAATTATAGTAATGATTATAATAATAATAACAATATAATTATTAGCAAATCATCCCGCCATTAACAAAGGGAATTTACATGTACAGGACATAGAGTCAAGAGTAGTCTCCCATAATATGTTAACAGGTTTTTACTATATCTCAACACAAGCCCGGGATGAGGTTGATTTTACAGTAAAATTCGAAAAGATACAGCACAACTATATCGGTATTATTTTTTTCTTTTTTTTTGTAGGGAAAGCAGTAAATAATATGTTTAAGCCACTGGTGTACAAATGTTACGTCAGACTTGAAAAATCAACTTCATGACGTCAAACTTTTTAATCAACTTCCCGAATATATTCTATTTAATAAATTTAAAACCAACCTTGTTATCATATGAATGTTTAGAAATAAGATGTTTGGTTCGTACTGGACGGGTATTAGAGATAATCTGGCAATTAGAGAACATTAAATACTTGTTTGTCATTGTAGTTTGTCAACAATCAGTTCGATGATAATTGTGGTTATATAATACGTTTAGGCCATCCTCGTTTCTGATGTCGAAGCACACTCCACTCAATAGACGATATTCCACTTTCAGATTTTTTGGTAATTGTCGACATCTTATCCCAAATCTACTGAAAATTGGCACCTGACGTCAGTTGTGCGTAATCTAGGAATTCTCCTATTTATTTTCTAAAATAATTTGGCTGGAAATGACCCGCTTGGGGTAAAAAGTCGATTTATGACAAGCTCGTTTTTTTCCCAATCATAAACACCTTTCATATGTTGATAGAAGAATTTATTCCCTTTGCCCTCATACAGCGGGGCGCCATTTTTACCCCGTTTGACCTCTTTGACCCGCCATTCTAATACCCGGAAAGGTCCGGTGTCATAAAGCCATTTTTCACCCATGCTAGTCTTTCCGGGGGGAAATTCTGGATCGATCCTGTTTTTTTCCCTCAATGATGACATGAGTCAGTTTCTTTTCTTTTATTGAGAATAGCCGTTTGCCCTTATTTTAAGGAGATCATACTTTTAATGTTTTTTTCTCATATTTAAAAATTATAATTTGTTTTTTCACTTTGTACAAATTACAATTTGTACAGAATTACCTTATACAAAATATAATTTGCTCAAAAATACCCCGAAATGACCTACAACTTATACAAAATTTAAGTCATTTGCCGAACTTCGTTTCAATCAATGAATTCATTGAAAACATGTGCCATTTTAGTGCAATAGAGCAAATGTTCACATAATTTCACTCCATATTGTTCAATGAATTTTATGTATAAAAATCATTATCATATCCCTATTCATAAAGTCCTGGATTGGAACTCCCCTATTAAACAGAGGTACAAACACTCTTCGCTTCCGGTTATCACTCTTACGGTTGGCACAACTTAAACCCTGAATACATTTTAATATTAACAAAATTAGTGCACTGTCACAGTAAACTTGCCGTGTTGATTGATAACCGGAACTGTTTCATTGTATTTAAATGCCGAAACCGAACAGCGGACCAATTGGTTTTTTGAAAAGGCCTATAATATGTTGTTCAACTCAATGACTTACAGTTCTATGTATTGCAACTACACCAAGGAAAAGATCATGTGATAATCGTTGTCCCTCATGTTTTATTTATTTGTGAAGCTGTGCAATTATGTGCTCTTACAATTTTTTTTCCAACAGAAATATTTCAAATATCTGCACTTTCAGCTTCTATATTAGAGATTAAAATTTAATTCAACAAAAGTAGCTACTGTTAATACGGATTGCATAGTCAATAAGGAATACTATTGTTTAAAATAAAAAATATAGACCATGAATTGAGGTCAAGGACAAAAGTCATATGCCAGACTGACATGTACTACCTAAGACATACTTAATATCATTGAGCTACATGTACAACTTAAGTTATTGAGAAATGGACTTAATCAGAGAAACTTGACGTGTCTGCTACACTGTAAAATTGTGAAATTGCCGGACGGACGGTCGACGGACGCCAAGTGGTGGCAAAAGCCGGGCGAGCTAAAAAAACGAGTCAGTACAACGGATATTCCTCTAGATCCGGAAATTAGTTGATAGTAATCATAGAAAAAATAATATGCAGGGTTAGTCCTTAAATATATTTTTTTTACAATTCATGCAAAAAAGCATTTCATTAAGACATATGTACGATTTTTTTTATGAAGCATGGACATGATCATTTATATTCAAATGTAGGGGAAATTTTGGCATGGGGGAAAAACGGCAATATGTACACATATTCCAGTTTTTCAGGGGAAAAACGGCTCTGATCCCAAATTTCCTATGGGGACAAATTGGATCGATCCAGTTTTTCCCCGGGGGAAAAACTGGCATGGGGGAAAATGGCAATATAACACCGGAATTGGACTTTAAAATTTGGAAGAACGTTTATTGTTAATCTCACCATTTTGTAAAGATTTACCTTCATCCCATGTATATATATCTAACTTCCGGTCAGCAACAGAAAACTGACAAAGATAAAGAAAGTGGGAACCGAACCGTCAGTCAAAAAAAAAGAAAAAAAAACAATGGCAACATCAAAACAAGGACATCACACGAGCAAGGGACAAAAAAGCGAAAATAAAGACACAAAATGAATAACAAGGACCCAATAAAAACATGGTTGAGATCAGGTGTACACCGGTAGAGCAAGCATCTCCTGCTTCTTATCAGACACCCGCCGTGTTGTATATGTCAGCTCCCGGTAGAACAGTCAACTCCGGTAGTAAAGTCAAATCCGGTAGAGGAAAAACAAACTTGAGTTGTAAAGAGAAAGATCTGTAGTCATCAGGGAAACACATATCCCATAGCGATCAACAAGATCGTGATGTCGACCGTGAAAATTCTTTAGTGATGACTATAAGTTTGGTAACATACCCTTGCCCAAGTAGACTATTTGTTAGCAACCTTGATCTTTAAAGGAAGTCACTGTATTGCTCTGTTTAAGAAGTCACTGTATCGACCACAAGCCCTTGAGTAGCTGATGAGTTGTGAAATGTAAACGAAGCGCCATATGCTGGCGATTTTGGAATATAAACCATGCCATGAAAAATAACAATGCATCATTTATAAAATACAAGTAATAAACTTTGATTTAGTACCGGTTATTTTCCGAAACGATACGATATAGACTCATAATTATTATTAGTATCGCATACTTTCGAAATGACATCTCAAAATTATGAAACATTTATCTAATGTCACCTGTTTGAGCAGAATTCATTATGTCTCTTAAAATGCGGATAAAATAAAAATAAGAATTGAAGACTATGGACAAATAATTACACAATAGTAAATGACATTGAAGGCAATATCACAAAATCTGGACTGCCCAAGGGTTGTGATATGGACCAGGAAAACTGATATGGCCCGAGCCGAAGACGAGGTCATACCAGTTTCCTGGTCAATATCACAGCCCGAGGGCAGCCCAAATTTTGTGATATTGTCAATAATGTCATTTACTATTGTGGTTATTGCATTGAAGAAATATTAATCTACATAATGCAAAAAAGCTGATGTTTTATTCAACAATAGCAATTAACAAATAATGAAATATGTAAAACAAGAAAATGGATTTATTTTAACAACCAAAGTTACTTTAATTTCAAAAGTGTCTTCTTTTGCAGCTTAACTTTGATGTTAATCATCTAACAAAAAAATGATCTTTACAAATACGGGATCTCATTTAAACTGTTTTCCACTGAATTAACTTTTCAAGTTGTCATTTTTAAACATGTGTGAATTACTTAATTCGAAACATTGAAATATAATGTTAATTGTAGTTGATTGACGTAAAAGTGTCAATACATTTTATAAAATGGAAATCAACTCAAATCCGGTGGTCCGTTTTCCAGCTGATATTGACCGTCAATATCAGAAAATACGCTATAATTCTACATGTCAGCTGATCAGTACTAACCCAATGAAATCTAAGAATTTTTAACTGATATGCAATAACAAATAATTTTTAATGGTGAATTCGAACAAATAACCAATAGGATGTTTATTAAAAGGAAAAAAATAGCTGAAGATACTCCTCAGTTTTTAATAAAAAAGATTTATTTTCTTTCAAACGTTTATAAGTCTGATAAAATATTTGCAGTTATATGCGATCCTATTCGGACATGTGTAATAATTTTCAGACATTTCCGATCCTTTTCGAACATATGAAATCATATTTAGACATGTCCGGTCCTATTGAAACTGTGATATTGATCTGCAACATGTTTTGTCAACAGAAATAATACAGCCATGAAACTATACAATGGAAAATGAAAAGGATAACTCAGGCAATGATAACATCATGCATTGACTCAATTGTTGCAAATTGCAAGTTTTCGTTCAAGCTCATTAAATAAAAGATTTTATAATCTGCCATATATCTCTTTCTCTTGCTTGTTAGTGTATGTCATGCCATCGTTCCTGAAATTCTTTCAGTATATAAATTTATATTACAATATATAGATGTACATCAAAACAAAAAAGTGCACTGGAATCAAAAAGTCTACTTTTGCATTTTTTTAAATGTTGACGACTAACATGTTGTATGATAAAGTGAATTGAATTGATTGGTTGATTGTTATTGGGTTTAACGTCACTTTCAGTAGTATTTCAGTATCTCATGACGGATAGTTTTAGTGGTAGAGGAAGCCGGGAGTGCCCGGAGACAACCCCGACCTTGAGGATAAAGTGAATTTTTACCAACTTTTGCATGGGGGTCTGATTTATCTGATAGCTATGTCTAACCACGAATGTAATTTTATTTTATTTTTGAATAAACAAATCTCCCTTTCATTGATTGGTTAGATGATCATTGTTCATTTTTTTCAACAATATTACAGTTATATCAAGACGACATTGTAGAACCAAGTCCGGCTGTCCCCGAGTTCCTGTCTTTGTTTACGTTGTCTTTGTCGTTTTTGTGCTTTTCCTGTGTAGTTCCCTGGCAGATTGTGGCATGTTATTGTAATTTCAGTCGTTGTAGATATTTCCTGGTATCCATTTTATTACATAGAACAAGTTATAAATATATTTTCACTTTGGGATACGGCAAAAAGTCACGAGATGGTTTACTGACTGTAAAACATGGTAAAATGGCGGGTGAAGGTGACTGTGAAGGTGGTGCATGCTATACACATTGATGAAAACAACAACAACAACATTTCTGTGAAAATTAGTTTTTCTTGACTGGAATATTATTAATTTTCTCTTCACTGTGTGGGCAATATCGGCCAATCACGTATTTGAATCCCTTTCGACAAATTAGACATGGCCATCATGTGTACTATACTATGTCCTTTAGAAAGAAGCTGTTTTCGAATTTCATATATTTATTTAAGTACAACTCAAATGGCTTATAAAACTAGAACATGTATTCTTGAAAACCCGTGGGTTGTGTTTACCTACCAATCAACTTTGACTATATTTAAATAGGGTCTGTAAGTCTCGTTCAAATTTTGGGACTTCCGGGTACATCATTTGTACCCGGAAGTTGCATTTGTAACAAGAAAATATGACGTTTCAAGCACAAAATTTGGACGTCATAATCCCCAAACGTCATAGTTTGGCGGGAAACGTTTTAAAATTCAAATTTTATCGTGATTTCTCGGTGTCACATGACGAGACATACAGACCCTATTAATTCGATGTCAACCTTTTTTCTTACCAGACCTACTGTAGTTGAAATAGGACGTTCTTTTTGTATTATATTTACCCATCAATTTTAACACGAGATCAAGCTATTCTTTACATGTGCAATTTTAGGAAGGATCGAAACAACGGCAGTAGAATATCGAAGGAACAAAGCAAAAGATTACATAAATCAAAGTCCAGAGACAAGGCAAAAAATCAAAGATGTATTAGCCAATACATCTTATAAATCTAATACATCTATGGCAAAATCAAGAACACCAGAAGACGGAAGACCAAAGACACCACATGCCCACAAAACACACAACCACCACACACACAACGAAGCAGCAGAACACTGTGACGGCCGATGGAAAAAGCTTGAAGGGCTGGAAATGTAGTGTTTGTGTTGCAAGGCATCTTCAATGTACAGAGATTGTGGCATAAATATAATTCTAAAGCCAACGAACAGGAGAGTATGCACACACATACCTGGAATGGTATGGTCCATTTTTATTCTTGTAGCTAGATCCACAGGGGTACAAACATACATGTACATGTATATACATACCTATACATATATGTTCTCTACTCAAGATTAGATCACTTTTATAATGGAAACACGATCAAAGATCTTCTCTAAAACTAATTTGCCGGTTAGAACCAAACTGTTCGACAATAGTCTTTGGTGTTCGACTTTATATATCACGAAATTCAAGATGGCTTGAATTTTTTTTTTAATTTTAACACTATGAAATCATATTTAAAGATTTTCTTTCTTAAAACAGCTTAGTTTATATAGCGATTACTTTATTTCATGATATTGTAATGTGATAATTTAGTTTGCATTTAACAAGAATTGTTACCGGTACGTATTGTAAACGGCAGATGCCATTGTTATTATGTCTAACTTGTGTCTTTATATTCATTTTGGTACTTTTACAAAAAAATATATATGTAAACTAAAACTATTCAGAAACTGTAAAATTGAGCTCAATAGCAATATGATATTTCGATGGTCCCTTTTAAAAATATTTGCTTGCATTCCACACATAAAGTTCATCTAGGAACCTATTTTAACATTGGACCCTAAGGGGAAAATTAAACATCCCCGAAACCAATGAAACACCATGCATTGTAACATAGATGTCTAAGAGCTACACAATGTATTTTCCAGGTTAGTGATAAGAGTCTCTTGTGAGCCTGTACATTTTCGGTGATTTATTTATTTCATAATATTGCTATAGGATTACAGACGAGTTCATAAACAAAGCGATTTGATTTTTATTAAATGTAATTATCAAAAGTTTGTACTTAATATTTATATATTTTCTTTGGCGTCAATGTCCAAGTTTCACCGCATCCGTGAATTATCTAATTCAAGTCAACCGAAATTCCAAAATCATAATAATTCATATGCATGTTTCTACACCTCTATAATTATAGATTTCCATGAAACATAAGTAAATAATATATTAAGGATAGCCAAGTCTCTTTAAAGACGTTTCTCTTCTTCACATAATTTAGTATATTTATCAATTACGGTTACCTCCCTTTGTATAGGAAAAGCAAAAGCAGAATTGTTCTGAGCCTGTGAAAAGACCAAAATGTGCAGCATACTACATTAACTATTTAAAGTTGCCTATCATATATAGCATACACATAGCATACACATTTTGTATGAATAAGTATATATATATATATTGGGATAACTGCTTTTGATTTTTTTTATTTTTTTTATTTCTTTATTTTTTTTTATAATTTTGCATATTTTGCATATTTTGATGGCGCGTAATGAAAAACAAAGCATGAATAACTCTATGATTTCAGTAATCAAATGGCACATTGTCATCTTCTAAACGATGTTGCATTTCACGAGCAGAGACATTTTTAGAACCTAAAATAATACAGTTAATTTCTTCAAATTTCAAATTGATCACTATTGGAAATGGTTAAATGACGAAAACAGAAGAATATTGAAGTCTGTCGAAATGTATAGGAATAGGCCTTTTCCAACAATCACTTGGTTCGCTCTTCGGTTTCGGCATTTAAATACAATAAAACAGTTCCGGTTATCAACGCAACATAGCAAGTGTTGTTTTTCCTAAACACAGTTTATAACACTGTTCATATTTAGATCACCAGATCATTGTTAACTGTGACACTGCACTGATTTTGTTTAAATCAAAATGTATTCAGGGTTTGAGTTGTGTACTATTAGCCAACCGTACGAGTGATAACCGGAAGAGAAGACTGTTTGTTTCTCCATTTGATGAGAGAGTATAAATCCAGGAAAAGATGACAACACTTTATGGAAAGGGCTATAGTGCTGAAGTTTAGATTTTTAAAAATATTGAAAGATCTTGTGGTTTCAAACACTACATTGTAAGGTTAAATCCTACAGTTATGATTTATTTACCTACCTCTCCAGCCTATGGAGTGTACATTTCACAGTTGATTCGTTACTGTCGAGCTTGTAGTTTGTACAGTGATTTTTTTAACAGAGCAAAAACACTGTCCCAAAAGCTGCTTAGTCAGGGATTTGTTCAACCTTTGTTAATTTCATCCCTCAAGAAATTCTATGGCCGTCACCATAGCATCATTGAAAGATATGACGTGTCAGTATCCCAAATGAAAGTGGACATTTTCAGCTAGATTCACGTCTTCCCGGATTTGACTACCGACTTTGACATTTTCCCGGATTGAATCACTCACAGTGTGACGGGTGCTGTTAACAGAGCAGGACATGCTTACCCTTCCGGAGCACCTGATGTCACTCTCAGTTTCACTGGAGTTCACACTGTGAGTGCCTTTGTTCTGAATGTTGTGGTTTCTGGTTCTGTGCTTTGTGTCTGTCTGGCGTCATTGTTTTTGTGTCTAACGTCATTGTTTTCTGTGTTCTCGTTTTTGCCCTGTCTTTGGACTTCGATTTTTGTGAATATCACCCCTTTGTTCCTTCGGTATTCTACTGCCGTTGTTTATGACAGTTTTCTCCACATTCCACAAGGGATGAAACTGTGGAAGAAATCAAAGTCATGTTCATTTCACATTTTCTCCATACTTCATTTATTTAAAAGCCAAAAACTATCTTGCTTAAACTATCACAATGTGTTTTATACATATGTAAGAGAGAGCAATTGTAGACTCCTTAAAACTTATGTAATCCCTAAATCAAAGCGAGTGGTTGTTTTCAGTTATAAATCGATTCATGACGACAGATTTATACTGTCTGAATGCTGCAACTGTATACATTTATAATTTCATGGTTGATAATACACCATTTAACATGTAAGTCGTAACTGACAAATAACTTGTTATTTTCCCCAATTTTTGATATTACCATTTATCCCAATTGAGATATATTATCCCAATTGGGATTATCTCCAACCTGTACAAAGCAGTGTAGAATAACGATAAAAGACAAATACACATGAAATAGGAATTAAACCGAGTTCTTAGATAGGAAATGTCTTTTAAAATACGTTCCACGCCGTATTTTGAAAAGCAAACAAACAGAAAAAGTTTCATGAATGTTTATGACTAAAAACAAGTAAAAGTTTTGTTGGAAAATGAGTCCAAATGCTACGTCATGTAAAAAATTTACGGAAGCCTATTGATGCCACATGAAAAAAAAATCTCGTAATTATGAGATAATATCTCATAATTATGAGAAAATGTTTCATAATTTTTTAGATGTAATTTTATAATTACGAGATTTCATTTCATAATTATGAGATAATTATCATGAAATTATGAAATATTACGAGATAATAAGTCATTATTATGACATACATGTAAGTCAAAATAATGAGATAATTATCAAATAGTTATGAGATAAAAAGTCATATTTATGAATTATTATTTTTTTCTTGATGTGGCATAAACTTCCGCAATTAACAATCCCCAAGTTGCACGATTGTAACCTTATAGTAGTCAAGCAACTACATTTTAGTAATGGTGATCATGTAAAGTGTAAATCTTAACCATCATTTGTGTTGTTCGGTTGTGAGCGTATGTTTGTGAAGTAATTGTTACATTTAGCATGTCTTTAAATTGAAATATGTGTACATGCATGGTATTATAGCCGAAAAAACAGGCCACAATCTACAAGGGAACTTCAAATAAAAAAATACAAATATAAACAACGATAGGATCTCGGGATAGCCGGACTTGGTTCTAACACTAGAAAAAGCCGGATGTGGAGTTGAACTAAGTACCTAAACCTTCCCAATGGCATGATAAAATCAAATATAGATAGATGACTAACTCCATGACCACTAAGAAAAGAATAAGACAAAACATGATTTGGAAAGATTAGTCAAGGTGTGCTCAGGGAGCTAAGTCTGCTGGTAGAACACTTTCACACTGCGGACAAAAAAAAACTCAAAGCTTTACGAAGGGTTTGGTAAAACACATCATGTTTTCAATACACATCGGCAGTTTCAGTGAGAGGCATAGGCTAGCATAGTTAGTAACAAAAAATGATCTGCAATGAGAGGTGCACAATTTGTACTCACGGGAATTCTAATTAAGTGTTGATATACAATGTAGTCAAAACGAAAAAAATGTAAAGCTATGGATTCAGTGCCTTAAATATATCAACACATTAATAAGTCATATATTTCACGAAAGGATATGGAGTAAATGAACATGAGACCATAACACATATGTTAATTTTAATGAGCTGTATGGCCATTTCGGAAATTAATTCCTTATTAGCAGCACTGCATGAGTTATATAATTAACAAGTGTTACTTCATTTATTCTTGAATTGCAAGTTGTATTCTTTACGTTTAAATTTGTCGAAAATACTTATTTCTGTGCCAACAGAATTAGTGGAAGGATTATCAAACAATGTTGTAGTATATCAAATAAATAAAATCAAATGTTGTTAAGAAAAATTTACCGGGATGCTATCTCACAACAGTACAGACTCTATTTTCTATACTTTATTCTGAAGTTGTGCATTTGCAGCTTAAAAAACGACAAATTAATAAGTTCACTAGTGTATTCAAAAGGCTAGACGCCCATCTGCTATACAAAAGGTACACAAAATACAACGTCATAAAATGTTTCAATATTTTTTTTCAATTTTGGCTAAAGACTTTCCAACAAGATATGGATATTCAAGTAGATACAAATTTTACTTCTGTATTTGTCGATTTGTCTTAAAATTCACATCAGGCATATTTTACCGAAGGTCTTTTGAAAGACAAGCAAGACACAGTGACCTTGTAATTCAGTAATAAAATGCCAAAGTTACTCGAGGAAATTGACATAGTTCTTAAAAATCACGTTTGTTTTAATCCATTTTATAAAGATATTCTAAGCTTCTAAGTAACAATGATGAATTTCATTCTTTTTCACATAAATGCTTAAAAACGTCGATAAAATGGCCTGTTTCAAACGCCTTACTCCTGTTTCAAACGCCTTACTGATTCCTTCACCAAGGGTTGCCTACTTAACATTCAGTAAGTGAATGAATAATCTGTCTGCATCTGATATAACTTGAAATGTAAAACAGTGAAGACATAACAGATACAAACGATTAGAATTAAAGACAAGAACCTCATGAGCAAGAATCATTACAAAGTCAAAGAAAAAGAAATAAACCAAAATTGAACACTTCCCTTATAAAAATTCATTTCTGCAACCATGAATTAAATTACCATTTTAAAAGACACTTCTGGGATGTTTGCATTTCTGTTTCTCATTAGCATTTGTTCATTATGCTGGCCTAAATGGGGACTTCAAGATGAAGAGCAACAATGAAAGCGTTGTACCATATGCTTAGTCTTATCATGTACATTATTTATAGTTATTTTGTGCCCATATTTACTCCATATCCCTTAAGTTTATTTGTTCATTTGAGAATAAAGACATGACGCATTTTTGTACAGGATGCTCCTCCCCCGGAGCACCTACTCCTGCTCCTATATGGTTCTATGGTACGAGCTTTAACATATTTATTTTTCAGCTATAACTTTTGTCGAACTTTTTCTGTCGTGTTAAACTTTGATTTCGGTTCGTTTTGTATGTAGATGTATACTTCTCTTGTCTTATTTGTCTTAAATATTCTAGTTTTCAGTCGTCTACCTGTTGATTTTGAGAAAACCAAATAAATAGTTTAATTACTCCTCTATTTTTACACTAAAAATAGGAAACCTTGAATTTCGACATATTGATCTTATAAGATATCGTATTTCATATGAAGAATTATTTAACACGGGTTGGAAACTCAATGGTCTCAACTGAATTTTACTACCAGGAAGTTAATTAATACAAAGTGACAGACCCTGTTTTCAAAAATCGAGGAATGTCACTCCATGTAAAACTGGTCAAAGATCTAAAACCATATAAAAGTCTGCGTTTTAAGACAGAAATTATGTTTATTTTAGTCCAGTCGCTTCGGGGCGATTCTAAAATCCGGACAAAAAGAAAAACTAATTTACCATTGTTATTCGAGAAAACAAAAGGGTTTTTGATTTATTAAAACTTATTTTATAAATGTATATGGAGTGACATTCTCGGTTTCTCGAACTGCATTTATTAAGTGTAAATCACAGATTTCCGGACGCCGGTTTTTTGGTAACATCGAGTTTCCCAGTCGTGTTTAACTGATAACCCTATGAAATGTTCTGAAATGTTCCTTCACTACAATAGATGAATTACAAATTTCCATACTGTATTCTTTGGTCATTGCGCTTCTGGTATGAGCTGTACAAAGCTGGTCACAAAGAAAATTTAAGTTGACCTTAATGTGTACTAGAACTTCCCGTGTGGCTTCTGATCACATGATTATTTGAAGTTTTTTTTAATACTAAATAAAAATATAGTACTGATTAGGTATACTGGTGTCTGAATTCAAGGGACCCACTGTCAATATTATATCTGATTAATTATGTTAGTTTTGTGTTTGTTGTTGTTAGAAATAACAATACACCCGTGGTGATATGTACATACTTTTATTTTTCTTATGAAGAAGAAGAAGAAGAATGTTTTATTGTCCATTAAAATGGACCCACGAGGGGCATGATACAAAAACACATACAAACAAGGCATGAGATTTCATGTTTCATGTTTCAGATGTTTCAGATTTCATGTTTCATCCCACTAATGCATTCGAGAAACTTGTGTCTAGTCCATTTAGTTTTTAGTTTTTTCTATATAAACCAGTAACAAAATAAATACGTTAACATCTAAATCCCATTTATGTTAGATAATGATACATTTATATAAAAATACATTTTATTTTGAGCTCAGCAGTATGAGCTTAGCTACACACCACTATTGTCCATGTGCGAATCGAGAAATTCGTAATTCATGTAACCCATGTAAATTCTTACAGATTTTCACGAAATTACTCGTTTTTCTTATTTTTACTTATTAAAATCGTGTTAATATATAGAAAAATGGGTCTGCATTAAGTGCAAACCGCATCCCTAACCTTGCCGACTTCAATTATAACCTCTCCGTGCTCTTTTATCCGCGAAAATGAAGGTACAGACCAGCTGTGCAAAATCGGATATCCCACTTAATAAATTAGTTGTAACGATATCCTGTTAATAAAAATGACTTCCTGAATCTGGTTTGGTAATTTGTTGACGGAATCCAAAACGATAATATGCTTAATTCGTTGTTTCAGAGCTACTCAAATTGCTGTCCATTTTACAAGAATGCGAATAAAATTTGAGTAATTGCTATGTTTCACTGACTACAATGCTAGTGTTCATTGCTGTCAATAAAAATGATATGTTTCAATTATGCTTTGGATAAGTTACCTTATTTAAGTTTTGAGCTTAGATGAGTTTATCGACACTAACTGTAGTCAATGGTATTTGGAATGTTTGTTGCTTTGCAAGATTTTGGTTTGTCTTCTAGTGTAATTTTAATTCGAATGTTCGAAAAATCAATTATCAACAGCTTTCTAAAAAAGGTGTGGTATGTAAATGCATTTATATTCTTTTATCTTGAAGATAAAGAACCATGCTGAACATTACAAACTTGAAGACTCTTCAGGAAATTCACTCCCAACCTTTGGTTACATCACCAATGCTTATATAACAAGAGGTTTCTCTGGTGGGCAAAAAACACTCCCACTCGACTTCTACAAGATATTGCCAACTAATTGCAAAAAATAATGCAACGCTGCATTATGTGATCGATTCAACTTTACGTCAGTTACAAGAACATGACTGACAATAAGAAGTTTTATACATCTTATGATGTAGAGGTTGCATATCACGTCTCAGGTTATTATACTCTTGAGTAAAAAAAAAGAGAAAAATCTGACAAACATCCATGTCACAATACATTTTGGAAGCAAGTCAACATGAAGTCAAGGACCGGCATAACTGATAACTTGTTAAATCTTTATTTCAGGATTCAAGATAATTTACTTGCAAACGAAGGCGCGAAATGTGCAACATAGTACAATAAAACTTATATTCATACATACGTAACATGGGGGATAGAGAAGACATACTTCATCTTACCATAACAGCACAATTAATCTGAAACATGTGTATATGAATATTTTAGAGTATGAATTGAAATCCAGTAGGATCAAGAAACCTTCAAGTACAAATTGGAATTCAAATTTCTACTGTGACAAATTAGAATTATGATTTATACCTGATTCAAGGAGAAATTCAGATATCCTGATTTGTACTAGGATTTCTTGTAGGAATCAGATTCATACTGGGCATACTGTTATTGAGAAATCCGGATTATTACTGAAACTAAAACTAAAAAAGTTTTTTATTATTTTAGGAGAAATGATAAACATTTTAAGATAAATAGGTAGAATTCTGATATTTTGGATCTAATTAATGCACTATTTTGAATTTTTCGTTTTATTAATAAACAAAAATGGCGCTTTTATTAACAGTGAACAATCAGTATTTTTATGTCACTAAGAACAGAAGAAAAGGACAAACCCACTAATATTACATGTAATTTGAGGCAATATGATTGTTTGAAGGACACAAGAAAGACATCTGAAAAGAGGAGATATTTAGTACTTAGATATACCACTTTGAAGATTTTTTGCATCACTCATTCACCGATGCAATCAGTAGAACTTTTGGGTTTCTCGAATCAAATTATTTTGGAAATATATTTTTCTGCAAATCCTCATCAATTTTGATAGAATTATTTCATTTTTTGTAAGAACATTGCATGGTATAACAAAGAGACCTATATTGACATAAATTAAAGTCGCATCATCTATGCAAATGTAGGAACGAACTGCTTGACGTACGGATAGACAGACGAACGAACATACACCTACAAAGCCAATTCAAGGTAACACACGGCTTAACACCAACAAGACGTAGGGTCGGGTGTCCGATTGTGAAATGGACATTGCATACAGAAAATTCATATGGCTATAAAAAATTCTGATTGAAATATATATATATTCAGTTGATAATCTTTTGACCTGATACACAGCCTGTGTTAAATATCACTAGAAAATGCTTGTAATTAAAACAAGCGCTAGAGTATTGTATCAATGGTGAATAAAAGGATATGGAGTAAATGCACATGATACAAAGTCTCTACAAATACATGGTAAAAAACAAGCAAAGGAACAGCGCTTTTATTGTTGTTCTTCATCTTGAAGTCACCATGAGGCCTTCAACAATGAGCTCTGCTCATACCTCATAGTAAGTTCAAGACGGCCCCTAGCACCGGTTTAAGCGGAATTCTTTGCTAATTGTCGAGCAACGCTACATCCATGTCTTTCTTGGTCATGGGTGCGGGATTCGCACATGGACAATAGTGCACACGTGTAATTTTTGATTGACAAAAAAAAAAGATTCAAGTTACAGTAAACTTAATATAGCTTATTCTTTTTTATTACACATAAAGGAAAAAACTGAAAAGTTCAGATAACAGCCCTCCTTCGTCAAATGCGTTTTGTTATACCATAGATGTCCCTGAGTATTGAAATGTTGTATTTGGTTAATTTGTATAACTTTGGAAAAAAGAAGGGAAACGGGGAATGTGTCAAAGAGACAACGACCCAAAGGGGAGCAATAACAACTCAAAGCCACCATAAGATCTTCAATGAACGGTGAGAAAACCCCACACCCAACGGCAGGTCGGAGTCGGCCCCTGAATAAAGAGCAATCAAGTTCTGCGAAATAAACATCATCCTAGATTCCTATAGACATAAAGTAAACTAACTAGAAAAAAGACAAGACACACAAAGGCTTAATAAATTTCCTGGCTTAGGACAGGCGCAAACCTGCTGCGGCGGGGT
>MJUU01043510.1:135240-184746 GCA_002080025.1 Modiolus philippinarum | reverse complement strand
AACAATTTTCAGTATCTGTTTTGAAGTCGCAACATCAATATATACTTGGACACCAAATTTCATTGAAATCGGACAATTTGAATATTCTCGCCTTTTTTTGGAAGCCATTTTGAAAATGGTGGTCAATGAACAATTTTCAGCACCGGTTTTGAGTGGCAACATCAATATCTATTTGGAAACCAAATTTTATTGAAATCGGACAATGTTGAATTTTCTCGCCTATTTTTGGCGGCCATTTTGAAAATGGCGGTCAAAGAACAATTTTATACACCAGTTTACAAGTTGCCATAGCATGGAAAACATTTTAATAAATTTACACTTAACCTTCATCTTCTCTAGTTATGGATATAAAAGACGACAAAATATGAAAATTTGAAAATTCCATGAAAAAGGGCAACAACTCCAACAAAAATTTTCAGATTTTCTTTAAAATTGCAGGGCAGGTAGATCTGAACATGCTGATTATTTTCACTCCCAATCAGATTTTTGATATCTGTAACGGTTTTCGAGTTATTTGCAAAAAAAGCAATTTACCACTTGTTCTATTTTTAGTAACAGCAGCCATGATGCTTGGTTTTTGGACTAATCGAACACAATTTTGAAACTGTTTACCCTGGTGATGATTCAGGTCAAGTTTGATTTAAATTGGCCCAGTGGCTTCTNAAATTTTAACATAATGTAGGCTTGCCTTACATACAATGTACATTGTGGTGGACTACCTAGCTTGATCATGCATCTCTATAAAAATGTTCCCACAAAATTTCAATCCCCTCACCAAAGGCCACCCCTATTATAAGGCCTACTTTATGCTGCAAATAAGGTGGCCTTATAAGAGGGGGACTACTGTATTGGTATGAGATTTTCTTCAAAATTTCAAGGTGGGTAGATCTTGATATGCTGAACATATTTGCAATTTAAAGTTGACCTCTATCTGTTATAGTTTTTGCGATAAAAAATCAAGAATATCAAAATTTCAAAATTTTCACGGAAAAAGGGCAATAACTCTAAGACAGGTGTTCGGATTTTCTTCAAAATTGCAGAGCAGGTAGATCTTGTCATGCTGATCACTTTTACTTGAGTCAGATTTTTGATATCTGTAATGGTTTTCGAGTTATTTGCCAAAAACAGCAATTTAACCCTATGTGCTATTTTTAGTAACAGCAGCCATGTTGCTTGATCCTCGGAGTAATCGAACACAATTTTGAATCTAGATACCCTGGTGATGATTCAGGCCAAGTTTGGTTAAAATTGGCCAAGCAGTTTCAGAGGAGAAGATTTTTGAAAAAGTTTACGACGGACGACGGACGCCGACAGACCCCAAGTGATGGCAATAGCTTACATGGCCTTTTAGGCCAGGTGAGCTAAAAAGCGGAAATCACGGATCCGCGGAAAACTTTCATCACTGTAAAAAATAACTTTCAAATCCCAAATTCCCAAGAAATTTAATATTTACTATCTCAAGTCATGAAAAAGGAAAATGCAAATAATGAATCCTGTTCAGGGTTATTCAAGAATTCAAGCTGAATAAAATGATCCAATCCCACTTTCCCCAAAGAGGTCCTTCTAGCCCCATGAATTAGCAAATTTAATTCTTAGCAACAAATTAAGCCAACTTGGGGACAATACACAAATCAGAACATGATGAAATAAATTTTCCATTTTTTGTTATATCTTTTGCTTTAAATGGCAAAGAATTTTTCTTATGTACATAAAATGTTGAATTTAGATAATTTTAAAGATAATTTTTAAAAAAAAATTGGAAAACTTTGTATGGCAATGTTTCACTTTTTTCTTCAAATTGTACATAAATCAGCCTCTTTCTTATTGTAGAAAATTACACGTTATATGCTTCAAAAACTTTTATAGATCTAATCGAACTTAATTTATTTTTATTACAAATCAACTTCAGAAAAAAATCCATTTTGAAATTCTCAAAGGATGGAGGTTAATATTACATTATAAAAATTTTCTTTTCTATGGATTTTCTTACGATAATTAATGTCTTCGGAAAGTTATTTACAATATTCCTTGCAAAAATTTTATGACAATAAAGATACCGCAGATGGCGTTTATTTTTATTTTTTTTTAAAGATTATTGGAATACAAAGGCATATGTTCACATGCTATTTTCTGATCTACTGAAATAATCATTACGATTGCATGATAGTTATGTTATTTGGGCGATTTGACATTTCAGGAAAACGTTTCAAGCATTTCAAAACCTCATTGACCAAAATATTTTTCTTTTCATTGTGCCAAGGGACATCTAATAAATATTGGTTACTATTTCAGACTCTTTCATTGAAAATTATTATTTGTAAGTGTCTATCAAAGAAAAACAATACCTTTAAGGATGTTTGCTTTTCAATTTTTAAATAATAAGGATTTCAATTAAATGTGATTTTTTTGTTAGAAAATCGACAAAGAAGTAATTTAAGCAAAAAAAAAAAAAAAAAGGTTACCGATGCAATTTTTGAGATTCAAGTGTTTCAAAAAAATGGCGGGAAACCGAACTCCTCTGCATTTTTCATTTTTCATAGGTTTGACATGAGCAATGTTTATCCAATAATGAATGTGACAAAATGACACCAACTGAACAAAATTTTGTCAGATTGCTCAGAAAGATGTATAAAATGAAATTATGAAAAAAAATTAGTGGGGTCATCGTACAAAAAATGATGAAGCTTTTAAATGGATAAAACAAGATAAGTCCGAAAATCTGACAGAAATACATAAACATAACCAGCGAACATCCTTAATTTGAAAAAAAAAAACAAACAAAAAAAACAATCAGAACATTTTTTTGCACTGCAGTATCCTTTGTTTAACAAAAAATAGCAGGCAGATAAAAACAAAAAATAGCAGGCAGATAAAAACAGTCTTTTTAAACTTGCCAGAGAATTTCTTGAATATGATTCAATTAAAAAACAAATTTGTCACTCCTGCTTTGTCCTTTTGTCTCTTGGACTTTGACTCTTGAATTCTGTTCAGTAATTTCATTATTACATTTACAACAAGTAAAGAATCTCATATATGTCTCACAACCTGGGCTAGACATATATCTCTAAACACTCTTTTCACAAAAGTTTGTAATGTCAAGAAAAAGAATTAGATCTTTTAAACAGAAAACCCTTAAATTTTTAAAATTTTGTTTTATTTTGCATTCTTGTTTCACAAAGGAATTTCCAAGTTTTAATGCAGTCAACATTTTACTCGTTAATTCTGGAATCATTCCAGAATTAACAAGTAAAATGAATTTCCCAATACAACCATGAGCTCAGAGGTCCTTGGAGCAAAACATTGAATATGCACATATAAACCAATTTAAAATCGTGTTTTTTGAGGTAATTTGAGAATTAAATCAAATCAATGAAGATGTCTTATGATACTGCTTGACTGACAATTTACAAATAGATTTATATAAAATCAATGCTTTAAACCAGTATGTTACACAATCAATCCCAACATTCTAAACAGCTGATTTTCTATCTTGTCTTGTAAAGGCATTGTATATTTACTTTGGACTGTCAGTCTGAACATGTCCAAATAATTAGATTTATCAATGGAATTAAGATCTTGCAGTGTAAAAAAAAATGCTTCCATGGTAGTTTTTAACTGTTCTTTTTAAATTTCCATAATTTCCATGAGATTTACTAAAAAAAATAAGAACTTTCGCAGAAAGAATGGAACATTACAATGTAAAAAATATTCACTACCCCCCCCCTCCCCACCACCACCAGCATATTTAGCTATTACCATGTCACAGGGCACTTTCTAAAGGAAACCAGAAAAAACAACCTTGCAAATTCTTGGAAAATTTATTGAGTCACAAGTCTTTCCTAGGCATCTGTTTATACATCATCACATTTAGCAAATGGATGTCATGATTTTTTTCAGCATAAGATTCTCTACAATTTCAATACATTTAGTTATAAGTGGCATTATACAAATTGTGTTCAAAAGCTAGTAGAGAGTGGCAAACCTAATAAGAAAATATGTTTCCTGGAAAACAACTGACTTCTGAAATCTACATTGTTGTTTTGAAGACACTCCTACCACAATAGGTAATGAACATGATGTTACTATTCTGACAGGAAACAGTTAGACAGGTTTAATGAAGACAGACATATATTATCTTAAAACATAGAATTATCTGAGGACTTAATGCATGTGTAAAATGATTTAAAAACCAAAGAAAATATTGATTATCCTTTGGTAAAGACTATTTAGAACAAAACATTAATGATATATGAAGATCTGTTATGGTGGTTGATGAAACATGTCTGTTTCAAAGAAGAGTTAAAATCTAATGATGGTTAAATATAAGACTCTACTGAAGTCAGTTAAAATATACTGTAGTAAACATATAAGGACAGGACTACCACCCTTTGACTGATTAAATATAGACTATTTAAAGTTAAGTTTCTGATACCAAAAATATTGTCAACAATTAAGGACAAGCTCACTTGTGGGTGAGTTTATTATTGGAGACAATAATTGAAGTATCAGAAAGAATTTCTGTTATTCCATTTATTGGTAATTAACTAAATCATTTGATAGAACAAATTTTGAATAAAGGGCTATGCCGAGCGCAGCATGATACGACCGCAGCATGTCGACCACTGAAATAAGAGTAATTTGAAAGTGAAGAAGGACACAGTTAAGAGTTTGACAAAGTTACAAGATGGACACAATAAGGAGCTTGACACAGTAATTAGCTGGACACAAACTAAGGAACATTAAAATTAGCCCTTTTGATCCCTGAAAGCTCCGAAACTGTAAGATTTAAGCAAAATTGTTGACATACTACTGACAGCATATATCAAGATGAATCCAAAGAAAAAANTATAAATATTTGAAGTTTAGTTTCTGATACCAAAAATATTGTCAACAATTAAGGACAAGCTCACTTGTGGGTGAGTTTATTATTGGAGACAATAATTGAAGTATCAGAAAGAATTTCTGTTATTCTTTTTATTGGTAATTAACTAAATCATTTGATAGAACAAATTTTGAATAAAGGGCTACGCCGAGCGCAGCATGATACCACCACAGCATGTCGACCACTGAAATAAGAGTAATTTGAAAGTGAAGAAGGACACAGTAAGAGTTTGACATAGTTACAAGATGGACACAATAAGGAGCTTGACACAGTAATTAGCTGGACACAAACTAAGGAGCATTAAAATTAGCCCTTTTGATCACTGAAAGCTCCGAAACTGTAAGATTTAAGCAAAATTGTTGACATACTACTGACAGCATATATCAAGATGAATCCAAAGAAAAAATCCCCATGGAAATCTGATTTAAATATAATGATTTCACATATTTTCAAAAATTGCAATTTCAGCTCCTTTGACCCATTATAGTTTGGAAACGGTAAGAGATATGCCAAATCTGTTGACGTACTACTTGCAACAAGAGTAATCTAAAGAAAAAAATCCCATCAAAATCGGAATCGGATGAAAAATAAAAATTTTAGGTAATCTGCATGTTTGCAATTTTGGCCCCATTTGGCCCCTCATAGCTCGAAAGGAAACACGTTACCAAAAATCTGATTGTGCAGCACTATATCAATTTTTCATTTTAATAGATCGGACTAATAATAAAAAATTAAAATTTTCGAAATTTTCCCCTTTTGGGCCCCATTTATCTCATGAACGGTCCATGCCACGTCAAATCCGTTGACACAATCACGAAAGAAAATTTCCTCAGGAACACACTGAAAGAAACCCCATCAAAATCTGATAAATAATAAATATTCTACAGCCAAATATGTGAAAACATCCAATTTTGCCCTTTTTGGTCCCTTTTTTAAAAACGGGACGGGCCAAATTTACGAAAACTATACCCAGTCTTCTTTTTGTGACAAGGAACATTATGTCAAAATTTCATAAGAATTAATCAACTTAAACTTAAGTTATTGACCAAAAACAAAACAGACGACAACGACGCCAGCGCCATACCATTATACGACCACAAATTTTTTGCAGTCGTATAAAAATGAAAATCAATTTTCAACAACAGTTTTATAGATGTTGATTTCTTTGTAATACACTGAGGTGCTGATTGACAAAGAAGGCATGGCCTAGCATAGTTTTTGCCAAAATTTTTTCATATTTGGACAATAGCAAATACTCACAAAATCAAAGAAAACTCACACAAATCACCGATAATTACACTTATTGATATTTTGGCCACTACCCTCTATCAGTGGTGCCTATATTCTAACAGATCTGCATAAAAGCCTCCCTAATTGAAATGGTTATACTAAATTCAGTTTTCTTCATGATTACCTGTGGACTTTTTCATTAATTTGATCTTTTCACTAATCCCGCTATTACACCTTCAGGACCCCTAAGTTGACTACAGTGCATTGACAAAACCTGGAGCTTAGAGAGGTGTTAGCAAACCATTTACAATGCTATCAATAATGTTGTGTCATAAAATTCGGCTATGAATGCTATCAATAATGTTGTGTCATAAAATTCGGCTATGAATGCTATCAATAATGTTGTGTCATAAAATTCGGCTATGAAAGTTTTGTTTATATATATATATATATATATATATATATTGATTCCTCAAAACTTCATTTTTGTAATTTCGATCTATCTAGATTCAAATGTTTATAAAATTCTTGGTGTTCACATACTATGGTTACGATCTAAAAATTAGTCTAGACGTATCACTTCAATAATTAAAATAAAATTCTATAATTCCTAAATATCAATCAAAGATTATGTAATACCCTTGGTATACATCAAAAAGAAATTGAACACCACAAAAATGTTAATTTCAAAACACATAAAAGCAAAGACATGCAAGAAAGCCTAAATAAATCATCAAATGTTAATCTATATTCAACATGCAATGTATGGCATGCAGACAAGAATTTGTCAGTCAAATGTGTTTTTTGAAGTTAAGGAGAAAATATAACAATGGTATTTTTATGACTTCTGACACTTGAGCAAATCTGTAGGAGACATTCACATTGGGACATTTATTTTTAACTGAAAAAAAACAACCAAAAAGATTTCCTATAAAGTGCATAATTTTCACTCACTTCTTTTTCTGAGTAATCCCCCTTTAATCAGTCTTTTTAATAGACAGAGTTAGAGCTTATTTCGTTGTAATTTTTATCAATCTGATTAGTTTCATCAGGACTAGAAGGATTACTTATAGTTAACATTGGTATAACAAGCTTGGCACGATCAGAAGATTTCTTTCTTTTTCTAACACATTTTTCATCTGAAGAACTACTACTAGATTCAATTTCAGCTATATCTAAATTTTCTAAATCCTGTAAAGGATCATCACTGTATCTTTTACTCCTTGTCATAATATCCGGCTCACTATCAGAAGCACTATCATCAAAATCTATTTCTATATCACATCCATTTTTCTGAATGTTTTCATCAAAGGAATCATCTTTTATTTGATCCAGTTTATCCAAAACGTCTAAGGGAGATAACTCTTTTACCGTATGATTTCCATCTGTACAATGGGTATCAGCCAAGTCACCTGTGATTTCCTTCCCTGAATCCGCCAGACTTTTAGCAAATTTAAAAAATTCATGATGTCTGTCTTCATCGCTGCTTTCGACATCTTGATCACTTTCACCATTAGAGGATTCTGTTGTATCAGATTCTATCATTTCACTATTATCTGTGGTCTCTCTCGACATATATCCAAGAAAAGAATCATTTTGTTTAGCTACATCGTTAAAATTCAAATCATCTGAAGGCGCAAGTGAAAGACACGGAGGATCGCTGACACTTTCAAAACTATATTTATATCCTCTTTCCCGAGGAAAGCTGATTTTTCTCCGCATGCGGACATTTGTCAAGTCTTTTGAATTATTGCGTCTATTCAACTTCGGTTTTGGACTAGTTGGTTGAAAAACATTTTCATCTGGTATTTTGCATGTTCTACTTAAGGTGTCAGTAGCAGATGACAAAAGAGATACAGAATCATCTCCCTTTGCTGGTTCAATGAAACTTGAAGGACGCGAGCCTGGTGTGCTGGGTGTTGAGAGATCGGCAACAGGTTTAAAGGTCGTGAATGTAATTCCACTACTATTACGTTTACTTTTACTATGATACTCACCTTCTGTTAATAAAAATACTGCTGCAGGGGATGGGAAATCCAGACTTCCATCGTCACTTGATATTGGATGTTTGTCTACGAGATCGACTGCCTCTATTTTTGCACCATTTTCATTTTTCACTTTCTTTTTAGTTTTTGCTTTGCTTTGTATTTGATCACTGTTTGATTTTTCATTGTCTGATTGTTTTTGTCTATTATTGCGTTCAACACCATTTTTAGTCCCTGATTTTGATTTTCCATTTTTTCCATTCTTTGATTTCTTCTCAGTTTTATTTTTCACTACATTATTACTTCGGTCACTATTTACATTTTTGTCTGAATATACTATACATTCAACATCAGGCATTTCAATGTTATTTTCTGAATTCTTAAATTCGTTAATTTCAACAGGTTCAACAGAGTAACTCTCTGGCTCAATTTCATTGAGTCCAAGTTTCATCTCACTCCCACTAACAATGTCACAGAGGTCGTCTAAATGATGATCTTTAATGTACTTTATGATGTCTTTTTCAAAATCAGGGCTAGCTGTATCATCGATACTTGAGAAAGAGTCTCTTGGTGGAAGTGTAAAGTAATTTCGTCTTGCACTTCCGCAGGGAGATTGCTCATGGGAAGAAGGAGTGTTAGGAGTTCTCTTCCCTGATGGTGATCTACTATGTAATATTCTAATCCCTTTTTCCGAGGGAGAGCGGCTGTGATGTGATCGCTTCGTTCCGCAAGAGAAAGATCGCTGATGTAGTTGTGGTGATGGCGACCCATCCTCTGATCCTGCATAAACCTTAACTTGTTCAACTTGAATGTTGGTGGGACGTTTTTTCTTCAAGCTTCGGCTTCTACGCAATGAATGAAACTGAATACTTGGTTCAACTGGGCTAACAATATCATTTTCTTCATCAGCATCTTCGGAAAAATGTCTTCGATGAAGAATATAAGGTATCGTATCAATTAAATCCTCACTGTTTGCTAGTGAAGAAAAACTATAACTGTCACACTCAGTGCTGGTGTGACCTGTATGGTCAAGGTCAATTGAGTCCATTGAATTTTGCGAGGCAATGTCAGGGGCAAAGTGTTTTTCTGGAGAATTTTGTCGTGATGATGACACGCCCACACTTACTGTTATACAAGATCCAGCGGGAACTTCATCCTTCAACTGGATAACAAAACTTTTTTCATTGTTAACCTCTGACCTTTCACCTTCAGCGAGTTTCCGCTTTTCCTCTTGAACTGATGCAATTAAATCCTCTATTTCTCTTTGAGTTTCTGCTTGAAGGTCATGTTCTGGCTCTGCTAAACCTGTTCTCTGAGACTGACCTTCTTGCTTTTCACTCCCATTGCTGTCGTTTGATGATTCATCTGCTTTGCCGATTTCTGCTGCAAAAACAACCTTTTTTGACTCTTTACCAAGCGATGAGTATAATTTTTCTCTGTAAATATCGGGTACATTTTCTATATTTTGCCTAGACAATTCAGAGTTTATTTTATCTAATCTATTTTCTACCTGGTTATTTGTGTACATATCTTTATCAACAAACAATTGTCTACCACCACCAGTTAATAAAAGATCTGATTGGTCAATGTCAGTAGGATTTTGATTGGTTGACATGTTTTGATTATGAGTAACTATAGCGTTAGTAATTACTAAGTTAGAATGAGCACCTCTTTCATATAAAGATGGCACTGGTTCCTCACCTCCTCCGACCAGATATGCTTTGGTATCGATTGTTCCATCAGGGGTTGAGCTGTGGTCAGGTTTCGGTGAACCAAGGGATCGGCTACCAGACAGAGAGCTACCAGCACTATGTACATCTACCACTTCAGTTCTGTCGTGTGGTGTGTCTGCCCCAGTACTTAGAATATGTGACCCACTGGATGCAGTACTATTGTGGGTATCAGTAGAATTGTTCATAGTCATTTTGGCAGGAATTTTTGGAGTTACACTGGTGCTTCGACTAGCTGATGAAATACGTCCACTTACAGACCTGAAATAAAGGAAATCTCATCAAATATGATTTCATCAAAAGTCAACGCTTTACCATATTCACATTGTTTATCGCAAAGCATTATAAAACACTACACAACCATCTAGATGCACTGTCTTCCTCAATGAGTTAATTCTCAAATAAATGAGATCAACTTTTGTTTTGTCCTTTCTGTCTATGGCTTGATATCTAGAGCCCATAGTATTAAAGATATTATAAGTGTTAAACTTGATAAATCTTGGCATAAACTTTCATATATTTCTGTTTTAACCTAGAAAAAACCCACATTTTTTGGGCTGGTGTACTTGTACTGTCTGACAATTTTAACATTTAGTCTGAATAAAGAACTGACATCTTGCAATCAGTTTATGCCCTTTTATCCAACAGCAAACAGTGATTTAAACTGTAAAACTACTGTCTTTCTTTATCAAAATAAATTACACAAACAATATCAAGGTCTGATTACAAAGTACATGTGTTCAACATCTGAGTAAAACGAAGAGCTGCCCCAGATCGGAGAAGCCATTCTAATATTTAGTAAATATTGTCTGGCAAGCCCAACCTCCTGGATGGCAATTTTTAATTGCTAGCTTGACCAAAATGTCTGGCAGATGGAAGACCGTCAAACATATTTTAAAAGTAAATAAGCTTCATTTTGTCTTGCAGACAAGAAATTATTCATTCATCAATTCTCTCCACCTTCGTCCAAGGAAACAACCCTACTCTTAATACAAAACATGCTAATTGAGTGTCCTGTGTTTGCCTGTATGTTATAATAGTCCACTAGCTTGATACACTAATGCTTTTGTTGGGAAACGATGACAGTAATTGTAAGAGCATTTTGCCAGTTATATTAATGTTCATTGACAATAATGCATCCATGACAAGAAAAGACATGGATGTAGAGTTGTTCGACATTTAATAAAGAATTCAGATCAAACTTGTGCTAGGAGCAGTCTTGAACTTACTATGAAGTATGACCGAAGCACATTCTTGATGACCTCATGGTGACTTCAAAATGAAGAACAACAATAAAAGCGTTGTTCCTTTTCTTGGTTCTACCATGTATTTGTAGAGACTGTCTCATCAGCATTTACTCCATATCCTTTCATTGTTTGTTTAAATAGGTTACAAGGCTTTCTATATCATCTGTATCATCTATATCATCCATTTTTGTGACCTTGACCTTTTGCTATGAAGTGGTTAAAGTATTTTTTGAATCACTATTGTTTCTGTTTCAAACTAACAACAAACATTTTTCCCAGATTCATGACACTGCGAACATTGCATATGCTTTCCCCTGTATTTTGAACCATAAATTAACATAACAATAAAACTTTATCATAAAAACACTGTTTCTGAGGGGATAAACACTTTGATCAGCACAAAAGCATGCAATCATGATTAAACCACAAAATAAAAAGGCATAAAAATAAATTAAAGGCAGCAAATGTTTGGCATGATGTATTAAGTTCACTGCAACTTAAATCTTAAATAAATATACATGCACATTATTTAATTATGTCAGTCACCTTCTGTGAACTGTTAAATTTAGCACATGGTATAACATATTGTACAAACATGTAATTTATTGCCTTATTTGGACTTGCATGCAATAGCATGTTTTAATTTTGTAGCTATTTGTGTTTTTCATGGACAAAAGAAGCTGTGTATGTATGCATGCTGAAGTGAACTATATCTTCTAGTCCACATGCTTACATTCAATATTTTTGAAACTCATGTATAATTTTGATCTTGCATATTTGAAATCATTGGGGGATTCAGGGGGAAGGTTCTGGAAATTTGAACCCCCTTTTCAAATTTTTTGTTGTCTTTTGTTTCATTTTTTTTGTCGAATTTAGGTAGAAAATGACAAAAATGGCAAAAAAAATGACTGGCACTCTTTTTTTTTCCAGGAACCCCACCATTTAGGCCATACAAAATTAATTAATTGGTTCTCAGGCCATTTTTCATTGAAACAGATGAGGGGGGAAGGTGATTTTTTTTATCTTTTTATTTGCCAAAAAATAGATGAGGTACTTTTTACATTGTAGAAATAGTAATGGTGCATTACAAGATACCCCGCCATGTTTCACAAAATTTCTAAGTTTCAAGGGCATAACTCCAGAACCCCTTTGACCTCTGAACCTAAAATTAAACTTGTCCTGAGTTTTGTGGTAAACAACTTGCATATCAAGTTTGAAGTTCTTGTGTTATTTCTTTCACAAGTTATCAGTCGGAAACCCTTAAATTTTCAAAATTTCAAAGTTTCAAGGGGCATAACTCCAGAACCCCTTGGACCTCTGAACCCAAAATTGAACCTGACCTGAGTTTTCTTGTAAACAACTTGCATACCAACTTTAAAGACCTTGTGTTATTTTGTTCACAAGTTATCAGTCGGAAACCCAAAAATTTGCAAAATTTCAAAGTTTCAAGGGGCATTACTCCAGAACCCCTTGGACCTCTGAACCCAAAATCGAACTTGACCTGAGTTTTGTGGTAAACAACTTGCATACCAAGTTCGAAGACCTTGTATTATTTCATTCACAAGTTATCAGTCGGAAACCTTCAGGGGACGGACAGACAGACACACGGACGGACAGACTGACACACCACTGAGGGCATCACATAATACCTCGCCACTAAGTGTGGCGGGATATAAAAACCATCAAAAATGTAGTGAGGGAGGTGTTTTTTATTTTTATTTTATTGCAATTGCAAAAAGTAGTGTCAATGAGGGGCTTTTTTCAAGCCTCCAACTAGATGAGGGAAGGCTTGAGAACCAATAAATTTTTTTTCTTGGCCATACTGAAGGTTGGATCTGCCAAGGGAAATAATTGCAAGTATACTGGTTTAGCATTTCAACGGTTTTAACAAACACAAAAAGCTTGAGAGGGATAGTACTACAAATTTGTCCCTCTTGACATTTCTTAGTATCGTAAATAAATTATTTTAGCAATGGTTTTTTTTTTTTTGTATTTGTGAAATAATGAAATCAAAATGTAATTTTTGGAATCGAACCTTGAAGAAAACTTCAAAATGTGCTTTCAACCATTATCTTTACATCAACATCAGCTGACAATGTTATTCCTCCAGTTTAAGCAAAAGACCAAAGTACGTCAAATAACCATGTATTGTTATTGATCATACAATTTTAACAATTCTAATTCAACTATACAATTAAGAGGCAGATCAAATCTAAGCTGACAGAAACAACTGATAATTCTCTTGTTCATTTGTAGTTTGCTTTAACAATATTATTAGCTCTCTACAAAGTTAAACTATTCAAAATAACCACTGTTAAACATGCTTAAATCTGAGCATGCATGAAATATAGTTTATAGTGACCTAATTTCAATCAGCAGCCTCACAACTATCCAACTACTGATAGAATACTGTTCAGCTACCTTAGATCTGTACTAGCAAACGCACATTAAACACTCATGCATAAAATGTAGGTCAAAGTAACCTTATTTCAATCAGAGGCATCACACCTATGGCAGATACATCTATTGACAAAATATTAATCCTCTACAAGTTGTAGTATCCGAGATTTGGATTGTAACATGAACTTGAACCTGATCAGTCACTCATGTATGAATGTTGACCTACATGAAGTGATATCATTTTTATTCAAAGCTCTTTGACTATGCAAGATGCATCCACTGACATGATATTGTATCTTTAAGAGTTGTTGTTTCTTAGATTTGCATGCTCACAAAACACTCATGCATGAAATTTAGGTCAATGTGACTTGTGGCTATACAGGACACATCTTTAGACATAAAATAATTCCTCTACAAGATATAATATCTGAGATCTGAATTCTTTTAGCCTCATCCCTAAAAGGCAGGTCAAGATGACCAAATTTTTACCTGAAGCTTAAGACTTATCAATGCTGTAGCTATACAATATACATCTACAGACAAAATATAATTCCTCTAAGAATTGTATTACATGAGATCTGGACTCTTACAAAAACTTTTAACAGGAGTCAATCATCCATGAAATGTAGGGCAAATCAATCTATTTCATATATCAACCTCAAGTACTATTTATAATACCTGGAAAAAACCTTATCCATATTACACTGTCATCACATTTGTATGAAGGGGTGGATGAATGAACAAAAGGGACAAAGCTGTATTCCTACCCAAAACTACATTGGGCAAGTGGATTAATAGCAGACTTCCATATACAACTTTAGACTAACCTCCACACTTCACATAAATGGTTTCTTATTATTAGTTGTTGAGGATAATGATTAGCAGAAAACTTCATGTCTGCTGCCAAGGTTTCCATACTTTGCATGCACTTCATTTTCTTGGTGACATTTAAGGATGATCACTCCTTGGGTTTCTGAAACTGTCTCCGACTTTCAGAATTCTCATAATTCTCATATTTTATCAATTATGATGCATTAGAAATTTTTGCACACTGACCCCCACTTTTCTTTTCAAAATATGCTTGTATACATCTTGAATAAACTTTTGACAAAATTTGATGAAATTCTTGATATATCTTCATTGTATTTCAAAGGTAGACTGCTTTAATTTAAAGTAAATGAAAAATCTAGTGGAGTTCGGTCTCCCATCAAAATTTCAGGCACTTAAATCTCAAAATTGGACACAATGACCTATCAATATTTTTTGCTTAAAATGATGTATGATAGATGTTCTAATAAATTAACATACTAATTTCAAAACCTTGACACTATGAACTTGAGAAGTGACCATCCTTAAGTAGAGAGATATAAAACTTGAGAGAAGGATCAACAAGCAAACCTCTATCATGCCTAAAACTACTGACAATTTCTAAAGCAGTGCATAAACTTGTTATTATTCTGTATGCACTGCTTTAAATTTCTGGCCCATGAAAGCCTTTCATCTGGAACTAAGATTTATCAATTTGTGTTGGTCCAAATAATATTATGGACCATTTCAGAAATTCAGCTTCGGTCCTCGCAAACATCATTGCCAAAATTCAGCATACTTTTAAAATAAGTTTTGACCAACCCAAAATGTTCAGAATAATAAAAAGCCCCCAATGAAGTTTCATTTCTGACCATTCCTTGTGAAACTTATAAATTTTTTCTATCTAAAGTCCATACAAGTCTCTATTCAAAACGTTCTCATTTTGTATTTAATACAGGTTATTTTCATTTTTGAATTCATCAAAAGTTTGATCCTACAGCGACATATTACTAAAAACAGAATGTGTACTTCTGAGCATGTACATAATACATTATAGTGAAATTGTTATATAGTGAATTTATCATAACAACAATCAACATGCAATGGAGCAATGAGAATTAAGAGCATACAACATAACAGTGTTGTCAGAGATACCAGCAGTAAAGAAACTTACTTTCTGTTAGTCCTAATAAAGGCAAAACATTAAAAAGAAGAACGGATAAGGCATTCATTTCAAGTCATGCTGGATATAAAGAACAAATAAAATCCTTACTCTATGTTGTGGCGAAAAATCGAAAAAGAATCATAATGATATATAGCATCTAATGAAGACTAATTTCAATTTTTAACAAGTTACCGCTTATTTTAGTTTGGCATTTTGATACTAATAGATAAGCTTCATTTTGAGAAAAGAAGGGAAGGTTGCAAACTTAACTGTTGATTAGAATAAAGAAAATTCAGTCATGCCATGATTTGCCATGAAAGAAATACATTGAACTACAACCCTGTAGGAAGACTATATTTTTGTTTATTTGGTATTTATTTTAGAAGTACTGCAGTTACAAATAGAATCAAACAAATTGATAGTAGAAGAGGAGATAATGGCACACACTCTTAAGTCAAATTTCAAACATCTTGGAATCTGCAAGGTTCATTTGATAGATGAAATTTGACCTCTAATGTTTGAAACTTTCTTTTCTTGCATTTTCACCAAGGTTAGACATTGTGTTGGAAAAGAAAAGTTGATTGGTGTTCTATAGAACACATGAGTCACCATCGCTACAACAAATGAGTTTTTTGGACTCGGTAAATCTCTAAAATCAGTAAAATCAAAATTTCAAGTGAAAGATGCACAATTAGATCATGTGAAC
Organism: Modiolus philippinarum; assembly: GCA_002080025.1. Lineage (NCBI taxonomy): Eukaryota > Metazoa > Mollusca > Bivalvia > Mytilida > Modiolidae > Modiolus > Modiolus philippinarum. The sequence continues at coordinate 168,594 of MJUU01043510.1, read as the reverse complement.
AAGATATCCAGAAAGTAGCTGGACCAACAATTTTAAAGGAATTGTGTGAAATCAAACCAACAGACAACATAGCGCAATAATGAAAAATAAAGAGATAGAAATCCCTAATTGACAACTCCAATTCCAGAAAGCAAGAAAAAATTATATTGCTTATAACTTATTCCTATATTATGAAGAATACTTATAATGAATGTAAAATATGTAAAGGAGAAATACCTCTGCTATAGTGACTAACACCAATTCCCAAGATAAGTTAAATCTCATGCATATAAATTTGAATATATATTCCAATTATAAAAGAAACATGCTAATATTGTTATTAATGTAAATTGAAAATTTAAAAATAGAAGTAATATAAAAATACAATAAAACCTTGTTATCAAGCGACCATTTTTTGTAACCAGATTTTAGTTCACCCAACTACGGTACAAGATTATTATAACCAGGGTTCGACTCTAACAGTAGTCCTGTAGCCTCAGGCTAGTGAATTTTAGGAAGGACTACTAGACTTTGTAACTTGGTAGTCCTTTGGTCTAGCAAAATTTTGAAAATTTTTTAAAGGTATATTTATTTCGGGCCGGTAAAATCATTGTGGGACTAGTGAATTCAGGCATCTTGTAGTCCTTTTGTCTACTGAAAATTGAATTCAGTGTCAATCCCTGATAACATATCTTATATTGGTCAAATATCATGGAAATAAACAAGGTTTTACTGTAGAAAGATGGCTGATCCATAAAAGATCATCAAAACAAACCTTTGAAAAGATGGACTCTTGACACATGTCTCTCTAACATAGGTCATTAATTGTTTTTGTGTTCTACCACTATACCTACAAAATATGAATTCAAAATATTAATACCGGTACATATCAAACATTATGAAGGAATAATATCCAGTCAATTATTAATTTCCAAAATGTTGATAAGAATAACCCCAGAGTCTTTAACAATTGTTTTCTGTGTCTGACAAACAGGGCAGTGCGGGGATGGCCATCATTTCTGATGGCACCACATCTAGTTTCCTTCGTTATTGTCTTTTTTGTTTGTTTGTTTTGTTTTTTTTTTTGTTTCTTGTTTGTTTTTGTTTGTTTTTGTTTGTTTTTTTTTTTGTTGTTTTGCTTTTTTTTGTTTGTTTGTTTGTTTGTTTGTTTNGGGGGGGGGGGGCTTTTGTGTCTTTTGAGGGCTTAGGGAATGTACCTCTGTTTTATTTTCATCACTTATGACCAATTTCAACTTCATGTTTTAGCTTCCTATTATTACTTTAGATGAAAATTGCCAATAATAATTTGCATTCAAGTGACTGTCAATAGATTTCAGATAATATTCATGTCACTTAACCTTTTTACAACATTAAAATTCAGTTTAATTATATACTATTTACTCTCCTCTATCAATTATAGGTATCACTGATGAATTGTAAACAAACCTTACTGTGTACAAAATTGATTTACAAAAAATGTATTAACAATTAATAACTAAACTTTAATATTAATTGCCTTTAGTCAGTTTTCTGTTGTCTTTAGGCCTTTTGTAACCTATTTACCAAGTTATTGATCTCTTACCACATATTGTCAGATAAAAACATAATATGGCCATGAAATTAATAAGCAAATAACAATGTTATTGAAACAGATATCATCAATAAGTACTGGTATATGATATGACATTTACTATCATACATGTATTATAGATAAGAACCTACTCTTGAGAATACAGGCAATATACATTGCAAAAGCTACTGATACAAATATGAAATTTAGAATTTCCCTCATGTAGGAATGGTTTAAAATAGATTTTACGACTGAATCCAGTGAGATACAACATTTCTCTATTCAAGATAGATAAATTTTGCCAAGCGTTTCAAATATTTGAAAATTTAACTTTTGATATGGAGAAATGAACAGTTGAACTTTGATGGCTCGAACTGCAATAACTTAAACACCATAGATGTCTTAAAGCCTTTATTTGGACCCTTTGTTTGAATTTCTACATAGTTAGACTAGCTACGATAGCTTGAAGACCCGTCTAGCTTGACCTGTTTTAAATGGTCCCTTGGGTGTTTGAGATATCGAAGTTCCACTGTATTTCAAAAGATTTAGTTATGACAAATGTTTCTCTAATGCTTTTTTGGTTAAAACTTGACATAAACATGACCCCCCTTTTCTGCTCATCCAAAATATGTTGTTTTTTTTCTTAGCGTAACGTCATCTGGCGTGGTTGCCTTTTTTCATGTCTTCACAATGGCAAAGACGCAAGACAGCAAACATAATGCAATTCATGATAAAATTTCAAATCTTGACCTAGCAGAATGAGTATGTTTTTCTCCCAGGAAATTTATGTAGAACTAAAAAATATAAAACATCTTGAAGAAGTTTAATTAATGCTTGTTGTTTAAAATCTCATGCACATTTTACCAAACAGCTTAAATAAAAATATTTAAGTCAATACAATTATCGACAAATTCAAACGAAATAATACATAAAATACAGCTCAGAAAACATAAAATAAAATTCTCCCATCCATCCCTTCACTCTCTGCAAAGTAGACAGTAATCAACAAATTGAGTTTAATGGTCTTAAGTGCAGGAAGGCAAAATGCAGTTCCTTGATGGAGAATAACGAACAAACCTAATAACCGTTATCATCACAGTTAAATAATGTTTGATAGTATGGGACAGTTTCCTTATAACATTGATTTATTTGTTTGATTGAATACACAGACAATTTGTCTCAGTATGTCTGAATTACAACTCTAAATAGCAAGGTTTATCTGATTTTTTCCTTATGTTTACTCTCATCAACAAGTACTTCAGTGTTGCTTCTCCCCAAATAATACATTATTTTTGAAAATTCTTAAAATATTCTATCATGAAAGATCTACAAAATTTTAACTAGAGATTCACAAAATTAAGATTATCTCTCATTCATGCTCTACTTTATTTAGTTTATGAGTAACTTTTAGACATTGTTGATTAGCTGCCTTAACATAATGTGACTTTTTTTTTCTTTTGCAAATGTTTTGCTTTTATGTGTCCCGATATACTGTCACTGTAAGACCTTATATCTGATTGACATCATCTTGGCGTGGAAAAACATTACCTAAATGAGGATCCTCTACTGACTAGTTTGGTTTGGTTTCTTGGTATTTTCTTGATCATGTGACAGCGAAAAAAGGCATGGTGTTCTATGCACTGCTTCCAGAAATTTTTACTTTCATCTCGACTCCCAAAGAAAAATTCTACTGTATCTTTGTAATAACCCTGCAACAAAAACAATCACTCAATTTCTTATGTATTATAAAAATTTGTTGAAAACATATTGTATCTTCTCAGATAATGGATGTCCACAAAATAAGATATTATATCAGTCCAGGAAAACTCGGAATTTGGCAATGTCGCTGAATTTGGCAACAGTTGCAGAATTCGGCAACCTTGAGTTGCCGAATTCGGCAACCTTGAAGATTTTCACTTATCTGCATAAATTTAAGAGTAGCTGCATGGATTTATGCATTTCAAATGTTTTGAAATGTGATTTCCAACATCTTTTACTTTGGTTGAACAAAATCTACACAGAAATAAAAAAAATTCCCCATTACCCTCTTTGTTAATTAAGGTTGCCGAATTTGGCAACCTTGAGTTTTTTTATAAAATTTTTAACAAAAAATGGCATGGTATGGTGTTCAAATTCCCTCTTTTTGAATAATTTTCCACAACTTTTTCTTTGGTGAGAAAAAAATCTATCTACAAAGTAAAAAGTTGCCCATAGACCCCGATGTTAAATTAAAACTATTATATAGAAAAACTTTTGAATTTTTAGTTGCCGAATTCAGCAACGTTGCCGAATTCGGAGTTTTCCCAGACTGATATCCTGCCTCTAGTAAATTCCTAAGATGTTGATTGGTCAAAGACGTCACATGCCGACAGTGTATATTCCATATTGGGTGACTGGTTAATATACTGTCAGTGTGCAGTGCATTGCGTCATTGTATGTTTTAAACAGGTTTTTGGACAATATATACTGGACTCTCCGCAGGATATAAACATTACATAGTATGTAAGTGACCTAATATGGTATGTACATGGTCAGTTAATTGAATATTGGGCTCGAACTAGTCTCTACCAATATGAAATTTAATGACCATGTACATACAATATTAGGTCACTTGCAGACGGTGTAATCTATAATCTATTGTTAAACATTTCCTCCTTTGTTGAAGCAAAGAAACAAAGAAGCTTAGTTTACATTAAAAGCCATTTTTGTAATGATTTGTTTTTGTATAATTTGATATAAAATTCTAATTTATAAGGGATAATGCAGCCAAAAAATCAAGAATAATTTATGTTATGCTGAAGCCTTGTCAACAAAGAAAGGTTCTGTGTTTAAAAATCATTGATGATCAGAACTCAATAATAATTTGTAAAGGTTCCGCGGATCCTAGTGTCTTGCCTGCTCACTCCACAGTCATTCTAATTTGGCCTATATTAAGATGTGGTTGCTAAGAAGAATTCCAAGAAATTGGAATACAAAATTTATGAAATCTTACCATATACCATAACCATAACCAAAATATTGGTTTTTTTACTAAAATTCATCGAAACACATGGTTGCTAACAAGAATTCCCAAAAATTGCTGGTCTTTGAGAGTTTCATGAAATTTACCAAAACTGGAACCATATTTTTTAATTCTTAGTTTTCAGAATTATGTCTTGTATGAAGAAATGGCTAAAATATTTGATTGTATGCAAAATTTTCAAAAATTGTTAGTCTTGGACATTTTTAGGAAATTTACCAAAGTTGGAACCTAAATAAAATTCTGAAAGCTTATTGGGTATCTATGGACTATATGCAATAATTCTACATCAAAATTAAAGTCCTTATTCTCAATTTCGTATAAACATTGTTGATATATGAACCTAAATAGAAAATTTAGCCAAATTCATTGAAGCCGAAAATATAGGTCAAGTTGACATAATTCTGGTTTGGATGTTGGTTACTACGAAAGATGTAACCACTAACCAATAATCATCAGTCTATGGCATGTAGGTGCTGAGATATGGTGCAAACAAAAACATTTCATACAAAAAATTAAGTCCAACTAATGGAAAAATAGAGAAAAATTGGAAATATTTTTGTCAAAAAATTAACTTGGGACACTATAAGGAAGTTGTACTGAATACTGTGTCAAAATTTCATTGCTATTGAATATGATTTGAGAAAGTCATTTATGTTCAAAAAAAGTTTAATATTCGGGTTAACCAAATGTTAACGACACCAATGCCAACACAGACACAGACGCCGACGACAACAGAATCTATGCTTGCTATGTCTCAACTTCGCGAAATTCGTTGCAGGCAAGACAATAAAAGGACAGACAAAAGCAATATTGTCTTGTTTCTTGGTGATCCAGCTAATCCTTCTTACAATGAAAACGCAAGATCTTTTGAAAATGTGACATCAACATTACTTTTAAAGACCTTGAACAGATTTCCTAGTACAATTTCAGTGCTTAAAAGTTTTCAATAATTTTTAGTAGTCAAATCTGATGCTAACCATGGCCTTTTAAAGGGCAAAGTTGAAGTGACAAGTGTTGAATACAGAAAAATGTGAAAAACAACCAATGACCTCACATAAAAGTATATTAAATTTCTGTGTTAAAATCATTTTCCCTGGAACATTGTCATGTAAATAAGACACGAATACATATCTCATTCCACTGTGTTGGACCTAAGACACTGATCTATTCACAAAAATTTTAACATTCACTCAACCGCAAAATTAAGGTCAAGGTCAGATGAAATATTGCATACTGTCATCTAATGTAAAACACCAATTTAAATTTAACTACCACATACAGTAGATAGACATTAACTAAACAACATGATCACTGGATCATGAAATTGAAGTCAAATTTTATGCATGGGTCGTACCCCAACTGATTGTAAGAAGGAAAATCATCCTGCAAAATCAAAACTAGACAATTCACCGTTCAAGAAACTGAAGAGTTGTGGGTACAGTTATTGTATTTGGAGTTTTGGTATACAGACAATTGATTTTAAGACAATGAGGTGACGTTATTTATGTTCTTGACCAATCAAAATATTTGGATGTACGCTCTACCAACAATGCTTTAGTTTCTGAAACGGTGAATTTGACTTCGAGGTATTTTCATGTGGTCAGTCCATTCAAGTTATCTCCTTTTGATAATGCAGGACTGTAATCATTTATCTTCATGATCATCTTTAGATGTTTCCTTTGAGTAAATTTTTATTTAGACTCCAAAAAATCATAAAGTTTAGTGCCTACAAGAAAAGCCAATAGACAGAAGTGTGACATGAACATATCCTCAGGTACAACTATCTCTCCTAGAATATATAGCATACACCTCTTAAAATAGTACAAAACCTTTGGGAAAAGTGTCAATCAAATTCAGAACCATATTAGAGTGGTGCTTTCAAGAATAATGGAAGGACAGACAGATAACAGACAAACAAACAGACATAGAGTTGGACAAGGTGATCCCTTTATAGCCCACATTTTGTTTGAGGATGGGTATTATCTGAAAGCCCTGATAGATGTGAAATGAGAAGTCCTGAAAATTGTAAAAACAGAACTCAACTTTGATTGTTTGCTTCATAAGAAGAAAAGATGATTTGGCATTTGAAGCAAAAACAGCAATATAGCATTCAGTTTTATTACAGCAAAAACAGTTCAAATGAGACAAGTAGTGCATGTTCTAGACCAACATCCTTAGCTAGCACACTAAGGTAATCATTGACAGGAAGGCTATGCACTCCATTTGACACATTTCTAAAACTGGGAGCAACTTGTTTTGGTTCTAGCTCATGACCAAATCCAAATTTCCCACAACCAGGAGGCATATTAAGTTTAATATCCACAATATGAAATACAATTAATTTTCAGGCAATGTAAATTTGTTCACAGAATTTTTTACTCTTCAAAAATATGTAAGTGTAAACATGTTCTCAATGAAAACTAGAAAAAATGTGAGCTTACTAATATATACCCACCCCTAACCCTTGATTCCAGAATAAAAAAATTATGAAAAATTGGAAATCAAATCAAACATATTTTTAAATATCTGGTGCACAATGGCAATATGTACTCGAGATTCTGTGAAAGTTTCATTGAATTTCACCAAGTGGTCTAGGAGGAGTTAACGCCACAAAGTGTGTACCCAAATGGCAGATGTACAAACAGACGAATGAAAGAACAGACCCAATGATCACTATATACCGCCTGCTAAAGCAGGAGGTATAAACATCACAAGAATTTGGTGTGGAAACCTAGCATAGTTATAAAGAAATGTAGACAGGACAATGTTTTTTCTACAACAGAATCTACACAATGAAAGCAAAACAGAAAGCTCATTACATCAACATCAATATTTAATTAAATTACAAGTCATGCTATGTTTCACATATTATTCATTAAAATAAAAATATACATGAGATTAATCTTAAAATATTCATGCCTCTGAAATTAATTTCATCACATCTATTGAAATTGAACAAAAAAATACTTTAAAATGTCCTAATGTTAGAAATGAAACAAAAAATTACAAATACAAGCAAAGACATAGATTTCATTTTGTCCTAATTACTTTGGTTGATTAATCAGTTTCAATAGGCAGAATTCTATCTATTCCCCAAATATCTTTTACCACCATTTAAAAAAAAATACTAATTTAAAATTACAAAAAGACATTAATATTATTCATTAATTTAAATGTAAATTGGAATGCTTATGTAATTTGGTTGCTTGGCTACATTGGAAATAAAATTATACTGTGCAGACATGATACAATAATGATACTTTTTATTCAGACTTTCAATTTTAAATAGCATAAAAAACCATATATTATTTGCACATTTTTACCCTACAAAGGATTAACAGGGAGAGGAGGGTTGCAGATAATACATCCGATGTGACTAGAGGATTTGTCCAAGTTCCCTCAGGATCGATTGTTAGTCACAGTTCAACCAAAATAGATTGTTGTTATAATTGCAGAATATTGAACAGGTTTTTTGAATTGGAAAATTCCTTCCCATTATAATAAGAAAGCATCTTTCCATGAAAAAATGTTATTTCTATATCACTACCGATAAAACCCGATATGACAGATTGCACCAAACCCTTTCCAATTTTTTCACTACACTTAAACTTCCTTTTGGTTGAATCCAACGATATTTTCATCTAATTTTGGCATGTTTCAGCCTTTTTCTCTTTAAATACTACATAGAAGCCCTCAGATGAAGTAAATAAAAGACTTGTGCAGTTGATTTAGTATGTCAATACCCATTTAGAGTCACAAAATAATTACAATCTTACTGATCTCTACTAACACTTTGTCAATCAAAGTCCCAGTATATCAAACATACAAACTGGATTTTTTTTTCGCTGGAATTTGAAGGTAAACAAAAAAAAACTGTGGTTAACCTACAAATGTGAATAATGCATGGCTTTTTACAGTATTGTCTTATGTTTTGAACTTTTAGTTGGAAAGTATAATTCAGAACAAATATTCCATATCAAAATATCAATAATTATTGCAACAGTAAAACAATAATACACAGATGACAATACCATACCATTATATATAATACGAATTATCTCTAAACCTTACTCCATTATATACATTTAATTATAGAGGGGTTGAACAAAACAAAAGCCAAGCTTCACTATCTCACCTTTGACTTTCCTGGCTGAAATCAAAAGACATGAAATGATGCCACAAATCATATACAAAAATTTACATGCAGTCTGACTTTGGTCCATTTTCTAAATAACAATTTCTTTTTGTACTTCTATTTTGTCCAAAATATTTTTGCAAAATAAGAAATTCAAGAAGTGCATTTAAATTTTGATTACAAAGAGAATTATTCTGTAATAAAAAGAGTAAGCATCAAGCATCAAGAAATATAGATTACACCACAAGATCCTGTTCATTACCATATTTTATCCACTAGAGATTGTTAAATTTTAAAATTTTAATTGCAAGGCTTGCTGAGCATTTTAAATATTTCAAATTTAACTATCGGGAGCGGATAAAATATGGTAATAATCAGGATAAAGTGGTGTAATTTTTTTCTCCAATGATAAATATCGAGAATTGTATTCCAAATATATTTGGCGGGAAATAGCACAGGGCTTTATTCAACATCTGTTGAATATGAAAAGGAGTATGTACGGTAAGGGGTATATTTGGCCCCTAAAATTAAGACCCTTATATTTCATTAAATCATGTCTCAAAATGCAATTCAATATTAGTATATATAAACTTCGACAAATTTTGCCCAAGTCTTTTTTGTTTGTAGATAAAAATGAACTCCAAAATTCGACAAATATAAGCATTTTCACAAAAATAGACTAAAATGACCAAAATCCTTACATATTTCAGTTCAGAAAACATAGAGCGCATGCCTCTGCCAATGAGATTTTTGCATGAAAATGTGGCAACTTTATATACTTTCAACAAATAAAAAAATCTCATTGGCACAAGAATGCGTTCTGTGCTGTCTGTGCCAAAACATGACAAAAAATTGACGAAAATTCGTCAATTTTCATTAAATCAGGAAGAGGCATGACATTTGTGAAGTCACATTTAGGATTTGATGACTTTACTGCACCAATTGACTTGTGTTTTGACTTGAGCAATATATCAACTGTGATAAACCAAGTAAAGTTGAAAGGAAAACTCCATTTGAAAATATAGCTAGGTTTGGGGGCCAAATATGCCTCTTATCGTACATACTCCTTTATCTAACAGGTAAAACTGGAATAAACTTGACATATCATTTGAGAAAGTATGATATTACTCCTTGGAGTGATGTTCTATACCAAAAGAAGAAAAAGAATTAGTATTATTGATCCTAATTTTCTGTTTTCAAATTAACACTTCTTTTTACAACCAACCCTATAAATTTTATGGCAATTTGTCACCAATACAGGCCGTATTTTTGTCTTATTGTAAATTCTTCTTATCATAATATCTTTATCAAATTCATGATAGAAAAGGATTTGTGTTACCAAGTTATTCTCAAGTTGAAGAATTTTTATCAAATTTTAGAAAAACTGAAATAATAGTGCATTTCTAAAACTTCTAAAAACCTATTCAAATATTTCTGGATCCATATTACTGGCAGAGAAGACTTGCACAGATCAATTTGAGGACAAAAAAATAATGATATACTTTAAAATGCAATATTTAAAGAGCAAATGTATTAAGTGGATCAAGCAGAGATCAACCATATAGTATGGTTGAATAATTCCCATGTTATGTGAATTTTTATTTTATCATACTAATGGATTTCTGAAACTTTGAAAATTTGACAAGAACCAAAATTATGGTAAATTAATAGATTATTCATCTACTTTTGACATTATTTCTATTGAAGGAATTTATAGCTTAAACTTCAATATACATGTGTATGGGTGTATTAAAAAAATTTATAAATTTTGCAAACCATTTATAGATACAGAGTTGACAAGAAATTTACACTTGTCTAAAATTTGATGAACCAAAATAATATTATTGAAAATTTGCTTTAATTCTAAGAGTGAAAATGACAAACAATTTTGAAAACAGTAAACTGTGCTAAAATTTTACCATCTGCACTGTTCAAAATGCAACATAAAATCCAAGAAAATGTGAAACTACACTTCAATATGTGAATCACATCAAACAAAACAAGTAAACATGAAAATAAAGGGATACTTACATATGTTTCTGGATGCAGTTTTATGAGAAATTTCTTCCTTTTAAAACTAAGTTTTCGTATCTTTGCCCATGAGAAAGTGTTGATTTTAGTATTGTTTTGAAAAACTAAAATCCCCATATGGGCCACTGCAAGGTAAAGTGATACTCCTTCGTGATCCTGAAACAGACAAATTATTTCAATTTTTGGTCTAAAACATTAATATATTATACACACAGACATATACAGATTTACTATACTAAAATAATAACTGTGCTCTGATTTGATATTATAGAGTTATTGCATGAATATTGGGGATGTTGTCCAAAGTAGAATTTTATATAGCACAAGTGTGCCAGAGGAGTTAATATCCTACTGATATTCCGGTATATCCTACTGGTATGCCAGTATATCCTACTGACATTCCAGTATATCCTATTGATATTCCAGTATATCCTATTGATATTCCAGAAAACATAAGAAAACTTTGGAAAATCCCTACAGACATTTTATGTGTCTACTGCAACACCTTGTAGCAGCTGCCCTCAACCAGTCACTCAATACGGAACATCGAGAGCCAACAAGTGACATCCTTCAACTAATCAATGTTTCAGAAATTACTAGAAGTAGAATATGCATCGATATATATAGAACTAGAGGCTCAGAGACTGAGCCTGTATCACTCACCTGGCAAAATGCTTCTATGCCATGCATGACTAGAAATATTGTTTTCTTACCAATGGGGTCAAATGTTTAGCTATGTTCTTCATTAGACTAAGCACCTGTGTTTTTTGTCTGATCCTTTTGAAATGAACAATTTTTGCAAAGGACCTTCTTTCTATACATTTAGTTAAGTTTGCTTGATTAGTTTCAGAGATGATGATTATAAGGATGGTTACCTCATTCCTGGCTCCTATGTTAAATTACAGTATGTTCTGCAGTGGAGGTTATCTTTTTTGTCGGATCGAAATGAAATGAGCAATTTTTGTAAAGTACTGTCCATATATCCTTACTGTAAAGATTGGTTGAATTTGATTCAATAGCTTCAGAGGAGATAGCAAATATATGCTTTTCCCATAGGGTCACATGTTAGACTCTGTTCTGGCAGCCATGTTTTTAAGGGAATCAAAAAGATTTCAGCAATCTACATAAAGGACCTTCCATACATCATTCCTGTAAAGTTGGTTCAATTTGCTTCAGTAGCTTCAGAGGAGATAGCAAATATATGCTTTTCCCATATTGTCCCATGTTAAGCTATGATCTGCGCTGGCTGCTATGTTTTTGCAGATTGGAAAAATTTATGCAATCTACATAAAGGACCTTCCTTACATCATTCCTGTTAAGTTTGGTTCAATTTGCTTCAGTAGCTTTAGAGGAAATAGCAAATATATGCTTTTCCCATAGGGTCACATGTTAAACTATTACTGCGCTGTGGGCCATGTTTTTGGCGGATCGGAAAAATTTCGGCAATCTAAGTAAAGGACCTTCCATACATCATTCCTGTAAAGTTTGGTTCAATTTGCTTCAGTAGCTTTAGAGGAGATAGCAAATATATGCTTTTCCCTTAGGGTCCCATGTTAAACTATGTTCTGCGCTTGCGGCCATGTTTTTTTGCGTATCGTAAAAATTTCGGCAATCTAAGTAAAGGACCTTCAATACATCATTCCTGTAACGTTTGCTTCAGTTTTGTTCAGTTGTTTCAGAAGAGATAGCCAATTGTTTCAGAAGAGATAGCCAAAGTGTGCATTTTCCCATAGGGTCCAAGGTTAAACTATGTTCGCCCTGGCGGCCATGTATTTGGCGGATCAGAAAAATTTCAGCTATCTTTGTGAAGGACCTACCATACATCATTCCTGTAAAGTTTGGTTGAAATTGGTCCAGTGGTTTCAGAGGAGATAGCCAAAATGTGAAAAGTTTACAGACGACGACGGACGCAAAGTGAGGGCAAAAGCTCACATGGCCTTTGGCAAGGTGAGCTTTAAAGTTTAGAAACAAGTAGAACATAAGGTTTCCTAAAGCATCTTCCTCATTATTTGCCAATTCTTTGTATGATTTCCATGTCACTTAAGGTACAAATTACAGAGTTTATTCTACCAAGCAGTAACAGTGTTGAAATTTTTCACAAAATCGCTTAAAAAATGTAAAACTACAAATAAAATTTGATAATTTTCATGTCATCTATACACTTTATACAGACAGAAATACACAATATTTCTACCACAAAATTAAATACTTTGCAATAACTTTCAAGGTTGCATCTATTTTTATGCCCCGCCTACGAAGTAGGAGGGGTATATAGTTTTCGGGTATGTTGTCCGTATGTATGTACATATGTCCGTAATGCTTAGGTTAAGGTGTAGGTTGAAGGTAGTTTACCTTGAAGGAGGTTTGATATCTTGATGAAACTTTGTATACTGATAGACCATGACATGAACTGCAACATTTTGGAATGAAATGAATGCTGTGACCGCAAGGTCATGGGTCATTGACTTAAATTATTAGTAGTGAATATTTGATATACTACAGGTTAAGGTTTAGGTTGAAGGTAGTTTACCTTGAAGGAGGTTTGATATCTTGATGAAACTTTGTATACTGATAGACCATGAAAGGAACTGCAATATTTTGGAAGGAAACAGATGCTATGACCTCAAGGTCATGGATCAATGACTTTGAATATTAGAAGTGAATATTTGATATACTACGGGTTAAGGTTTAGGATGAAGGTAGTTTACACTGAAGGAAGTTTGGTATCTTGAGGAAACTTTGTATTTAGATAGACCATAACATGAGCTCCAATGTTTTGGTGCCAAACAGATGCAGTGACTTCAAGGTCAAGATTCATTGGCTTTGAATTTTGTGATTGATTTTTTGTATTAATGCTCATTGATTTAATTTTTGAAATTCTTCCTAGCATCTTTTTTGTCCTTTTTATTTAAACAGTCATTTTTTTTTAATTGAATTGCAAATATCTTTGATTTCTTTTTTTGTAAAATTCCTGAAACTCTTAGACTATTTAATTTTGGAAATTTTACCTAGCAAACATAATTATTTTTATTCCTTTTTGTCAAAATATCAATTTTCAATAACTGAATTGCAAAAATCTTTGATTCCAATTTTGGTAAATTTCCTGAAACTCTCAAAGACCATTTAATTTTGGAAATTTTACCTAGCAACCATACATTTTTATTTAATTTTGGAAATTTTACCTAGCAACCATACAGTTTTGAATTTCTTTTTATCAAAACAATTTTCAATAACTGAATTGCAAAAATCTTGGATTCCAATTTTGGTAAATTTCCAGAAACTCTCAAAGACCATTTAATTTTGGAAATTTTACCTAGCAACCATACATTTTTGAATTTTTTTTTGTCTGAACACAAATTTTCAATAACCGAATTGCAAAATTTTTTGATTCCAATTTTTGTAAATTTCCTGAAACTCTCAATGACCATTTAATTTTGGAAATTTTACCTAGCAACCATACATTTTTGAATTTCTTTTTGTCTGAACACAAATTTTCAATAAATGAATTGCAAAATTCTTTGATTCCAATTTTGGTAAATTTCCTGAAACTCTCAAAGACCATTTAATTTTGGAAATTTTACCTAGCAACCATATATTTTTGAATTTCGTTTTGTCAAAACACAAATTTTCAATAACTGAATTTTAAAAAATCTTTGATTCCAATTATGGTGACTATTTCATCTTGGAACAGTGTGAATTCATTACTTTATAGTTAAAGTAGTCATTTCCCAAACATGGATTGCAGAAATTCTTGATTCCAACTTTGGTAAAATTCATGAAACTCTCTAAGACCATTTAATTTTGGAAATTTTACCTAGCAACCATACAAATTTGATGGTTGCTGTGTAAAATTTCATGATAACCTCTAGGTTTATAGAAAAGATGATAAAATAAATGTCACTCATGGTCATTAATTAGGTATGATCAGTAGCGGGGCATAGTGTCCATTGACACAGATTCTCTTGTTTTCACTTTTTTGGGATAAGATTGTCATTAAATGTGTTATTGTTTTGTCTATTCTTTGCCCAAAATTCCTCAAATATTGTTCACAATAAGTTGTCAAAGAAATTTAATAAAATTTTAGCAAGTACCATTTCCAATTTTCAAGTACTTTAAATTCCTTGATTAACAAGTACTTTTCAGGATTTCAATCACCTTCAGTGTGTGTGAACCTTTAATTCAGTGAGCAGATTGAAATCTTGAGTCAAGAGATTTCTTGATCTTTCACCTTCAATGATGTTGAGATTTGTTATTTCTTGTTTTCTGTTTGATTTGAATATGCTCCTAAAAATAGCTATTTTCTAAATCCCTTATTTTGATCATTTATATTTTTAATGCTTGCCTATTTATTTGAAACGTCACTCTTACCTTGGCAGCATTCAGTCTAATACCATATGTCTCTACTTTTCTGGCAACATCCACCAGACTAGCCTCAGCTTCTGCTGGTGTCTCCCCACTGAAAAACCGGGAACATATAAATCAGCTTATACCTTTACATTCATATGTACCATACATTTCAATGTGAGTGTGTTTAAGGATATATAATGCTTTTGTGTCTTGCTAAAAATACATATATAAATGCCCATAATGCATAAAGCAGATACCAAAATTAAGTTTACATGCACAGATAGCCTTCTTTTACCCAGATGTATATACAGGCAAATCTAGTGTAATTTGCAACTCTACAGCACACCATATTCAGTGAACACATGTATTTTAATCAAGTTTTCATAACAAAGAAATAGTTCATCGAGTTTTTTTTTTGTTTCAGATCATGTATGTAGGTGATTAGTTAACTTGTGATATTTTAGGAATTATCCATAGCAATTTTCAAATGAACCAATCAAACATTAAGATAGCTTTATTTAATATCAAACATCCTAGTACATAAATTAACATTCAAGAAATAATGTAGATAACTTGACTGAATTATGACAAAATTGTGTTGAACGGATGAATTATTTGGTAATTTATTTCTAACATTTATTTTATGTACATTTATTTTAATCATGGACTTATATTTTGTTGTCCTTACTTCTACATTGAATATTTTCCATAAATATAAATAACATTCATGAGATTTTTTTATGACAGTTCAACCTTATGAATGTTGTGTTCGAGATTTTGTTTTGTTTTTGTTTTTTTGTTGTTTTTTTTGCAGATATCATCTCTAGTCCTTCCATTTTCTCATTTTTGCCATGTCTTTGGACTCTATATAATTTACATGTCTTTTGCTCCATTGGTATTCTACTGTTGTTGCTTGATACAAACAATATTTCCAGCATGTTCCTTGTCTATTTTTGTAGTGTTTTAACTTTGGGTACTGTTGTGAACTTCTTCAATGTTTGTTATGTTTTATACCACTTTTATATGCATTATTTTCTTCAGTAATATATCTGTATATAAACTACTAGTACTTACATGTGTTGTTTATGATATTCCATAACTTTTCTCAGTAAGCTGTCAGACTGTCTGGGAACAAATGGTGGCAAATTCATGAGATATGAGTGATCTGAATATTCTTCTATAATAAAGTCTCCAAATTCAGCTGAAATGAAAGTTATCTGTAAATTTCAGCAAACACAAAAAGTCTCCATCACTGACTATAAATATGAAAAAGAAAGGAAATGGGGTAAATGTCAAGGAGACAATATCCCATATCCAGGTTAAAACCACCCAAAACAAAGCATCTAGGGGTCACTGTACGGTCTTCAACACAGTGAGGAACCTCACACCATATAGCAAACCCTAAATGGCCCCAAAAAGGTAAAAAAGTGAATAAAGCAATGGAAACAAACCACATCCAATAACCCAAATATCAAGAAACTAAAATGTTATAAGAAGACAAGGACAAGCCAATGACCAACATATTCCTGACATGGGACAGGTGCAAAAATTGCGGTGGGGTTAAACTCGTTTTCTTGGATCCAAACCCCCCCACCTATGTGTGGTGAATGGCTATAAAATAAATACACAAAAAGACTCACAGTAAAAATCAAACTAGAAAAAAGTCCAACTTATCAAGACGAGTACCCTTACAATGAAGTACATAAAACATGAAGACAATACACACAGGTACTATCCGGACAAATGCTCGCAGTTACTGACAGCTAGCTAAGGACATAATTTCTGTTTGCTATAATATCAAGCCTTCTTACATATGAAACTTCAATTGAAATACTTCTAAATAGATTTGGTATAACAACATAATCAACATGATATTGTTCAATGCCAAATACTGCCAATAAAACCATTTTACCCAATGTATAAGGTATCTTCCTGGTTTCAGAAACTAAAGCATTATGGGTAAAGAGTACACCAAAATATTTTGAATGGTCAAGAACATAAATAACATAACGTCATTAGCTGAAAATCGATTGTCTGTACACCAAAATCTGAAATACAATCATTGTTACCCACAGTTCTTCAGTTTCTGAAATGGTGAATTGAAAACTGAAAATGGAGTGATATTGAAGTGATTATGTGAGGAAATTTATGTTCTGCATAATACTGAAACTGAATAATTTGCTTATCAGAAATAAAACTAAAAGTAAGTCTTTTCAGCAGAAAATATAGATCATAGTGCCCTAATTTTCTTGGAGACTGGCAGTGAACAGAGATGCACCTGTATGAAAGTTTGATGTCATACCCTTTCATGATTACTGATAAATGTTGATATGGATGCAAAAGCAAATAGAAACACGGATGTCCTCAATTTTTACGAGACAAACTGAAATTTTAAGTTTGCTGAGACATTCTGTATCTGAAGACAGACTTACCATATTGATTATTCTCATCTCTAATACATATAATAAGAAAAGAATAATGTTCATTTCAATGCTTAATTGCTTGTTTTATTATATCTTTCTTTTGTTTCACTTGAAAGCAAAGGTATATTGAATCTTCCTTACCCTTCCATATATCTATAATTATAGAACAATATGTTTTTAATTATAACAAGTCTTCTTCAAAACATATCAATGTTTACAAACATCTTGTGATTTTCACTTAAGTGAATAAAAGAAAATTACATCAAAAGACCATATGTAATATTGAACAAGCATTTTACTGGTATGCTGCCAGGTACAGACATGGAATGTCTTTATGTCTACAGACAGTGCAACAGACGTTTAAATGACCCATACACCACATGTATTTGTAATTAACTAATTAAACCTTTTAACTTAAACAACTTTTTACCATTGTTCAAAAACAGGATTGTTGTTTTAGAAAACATGATGGTAAATTTACTGTCTGTATAATATGAAAGTATAAGCTCTTTTACTACATGAATGTCTAAATCCCTGAAACTTACTGCTTCTGTAATATGAGTGGGCCTCAATTTGTACATTAGAACAAAGGTAGTCCATTTGAATGTGATATAGTTGACTTTTCATTGAGATTATGGTCAATAATTATTTCTAGTTGACTTTTCATTCAGATTATGGTCAAGAATTATCGCTAAATACTGCATTAATAACAAGAGCTGTCCCCGAATGGCAACCAGGTATACCCCCACTCATTGAACACTGGACCAAACATTCATGTTTATACTATATTTTGTAATTAAGTCCACATTTCGTCAAACAAGGAGTACACATCTGACAGGAGTCAAAATAGGAAGTTCCTACAATTAACCATATAGAGGCTGCATACCAATTTTGAAATCAATCCCTCTTGTAAAAGCTGAGAAAAATGTGAAGAAAAATTCATTTTTTCACTACATTTCGTAACCAAGTCCACATTTCATCAAACAGGAAGTACACATCTGACAGAACTCAAAACAGGACGTTCCAAACAACTAACCATATAGAAGCTGCATACCAATTTTGAAATCAATCCCTCTTGTAGAAGCTGAGAAAAATGTGACGAAAAATTCATGTTTTTACTACATTTCACAACAAAGTCCACATTTCGTCAAACAGGAAGTACACATCCGACAGGACTCAAAATAGGACCTTTCTTACAACTAACCATATAGAGGTTGCATACCAATTTTGAAATCAATCCCTCTTGTAGAAGCTGAGAAAAATGCGACGAAAAGTTCATGTTTTCACTACATTTTTTATCTAAGTCCACGTTTCGTCAAACAGGAAGTACACATCTGACAGGACTCACAATAGAACGTTCCTTACAACTAACAAAGTCCACATTTCGTCAAACAGGAAGTACACATCTGACAGAACTCAAAATAGGACGTTCCAAACAACTAACGATATAGAAGCTGCATACCAATTTTGAAATCAATCCCTCTTGTAGAAGCTGAGAAAAATGTGACGAAAAATTCATGTTTTAACTACATTTCGCAACAAAGTCCACATTTCGTCAAACAGGAAGTACACATCCGACAGGACTCAAAATAGGACCTTTCTTACAACTTACCATATAGAGGTTGCATACCAATTTTGCAAATCAATCCCTCTTGTAGAAGCTGAGAAAAATGTGACGAAAAATTCATGTTTTCACTACATTTTGTAACTAAGTCCACATTTTGTCAAACAGGAAGTACACATCCCTCTTGTAGAAGCTGAGAAAAATGCGACGAAAAATTCATGTTTTTACTACAATTCGCAACAAAGTCCACATTTCGTCAAACAGGAAGTACACCTCAGACAGGACTCAAAATAGGACGTTCCTTACAACTAACCATATAGAGGCTGCATACAAATTTAGCAATCAATCCCTCTTGTAGAAGCTGAGAAAAATGCGACGAAAAATTCATGTTTTCACTATATTTTTTAACTAAGTCCACGTTTCGTCAAACAGGAAGTACACATCTGACAGGACTCAAAATAGGACGTTCCTTACAACTAACAAAGTCCACATTTTGTCGAACAGGAAGTACACATCTGACAGAACTCAAAAAAGGACGTTCCATTCAACTAACCATATAGAAGCTGCATACCAATTTTGAAATCAATCCTTCTTGTAGAAGCTGAGAAAAATGTGACAAAAAATTCATGTTTTTACTACATTTCGCAACAAAGTCCACATTTCGTCAAACAGGAAGTACACATCAGACAGGACTCAAAATAAGATGTTCCATACAACTAACCATATAGAGGCTGCATACCAATTTTGAAATCAATCCCTCTTGTAGAAGCTGAGAAAAATGTGACGAAAATTTCCTGTTTTCACTACATTTTGTAACTAAGTCCACATTTCGTCAAACAGGAAGTACACATCCCACAGGACTCAAAATAGGATGTTCCTTACAACTAACCATATAAAGGCTGCATACCAATTTTGAAATCAATACCTCTTGTAGAAGCTGAGAAAAATGTGACGAAAAATTCATGTTTTCACTACATTTTGTAACTAAGTCCACATTTCGTCAAACAGGAAGTACACATCCGACAGGACCCAAACAGGACTTTCCTTACAACTAACCATTTAGAGGCTGCATACCAATTTTGAAATCAATCCCTCTTGTAGAAGCTAAGAACAAGAGTTGTCAGAAGACAACATATCTCGCCGGAGATTCCAGTAACCTCAATGCACAATAAATTCGAAAGTAATAGAAAGCTCTCTTCACAAGAAAGTCACATATCAAATATAAACACCCTATCACTACACAACTTAATTCTAGAAGCAAGTTGAAGGTTTTTTAAAAATTGCCCTAAGGGCAATGTCAAGGTCAAAATGTCTACAACTATGGTACCATCAGAAAGCTCTCATCGCAAGAAAGTCACATACCAAATATGTACAAAATATCACTAAACAACTTAATTCTAGAAGCAAAGTTTAAGTTTTTAAAAATTTGCCCTCAGGGCAAGGTCAAGGTCAAAATGTCTACAAGTATGGTACCAGTAGAAAGCTCTAATCATAAGGAAGTTACATACCAAATATGAACACCCTACAACTAAAAGCCTAATTTCTAGAAGCAAGGTGAAAGTTTTTTAAAAATTGCCCTCAGGGCAAGGTCAAGGTAAAAATGTCTACAAGTATGGTACCAGAAGAAAGCTCTCATCATAAGGAAGTTACATACCATATATAAACACCCTACCACTAAAAGCCTACCTTCTAGAGGCAAGGTTAAAGTTTTTTAAAAATTGTCCTCAGGGCAAGGTCATGGTCAAAATGTCTACAAATTTGGTACCACTAGAAAGCACTCATCATAAGGAAGTTACATACCAAATATATACACCCTACCGCTAAAAGCCTACCTTCTATATGCAAGATTAAAGTTTTTTAAAAATTGCCCTCAGGGCAAGGTCAAGATCAAAATGTCTACAAGTATGGTACCAGAAGAAAGCTCTCATCATAAGGAAGTTACATACCCAATATGAACACCCTACAACTAAAAGCCTACCTTCTAGAGGCAAGGTTAAAGTTTTTTAAAATTGCCCTAAGGGTAAGGTCAAGGTCAAAATGTCTACAAGTATAGTACCAGATGAAAGCTCTCATCACAAGGAAGTCACAAACCAAATATCAACATCCTAGCTATTCAGGTGTCAATTCCACAAGCCTGGTAAAAGTTTTGCTGACGCCGAGGACGCCGACGCTGGGGGCATGACAATAGCTCTCCGGTCATTCGTCCCGGCGAGCTAAAAATGCGACGAAAAATCCATGTTTTTACTACAATTCGCAACAAAGTCCGCATTTCGTCAAACAGGAAGTACACATCAGACAGGAGTCAAAATAAGATGTTCCTTACAACTAACCATATAGAGGCTGCATACCAATTTTGAAATCAATTCCTCTTGTAGAAGCTGAGAAAAATGCGACGAAAAATTCATGCTTTCACTACATTTAGTAACTATGTCCACATTTCGTCAAACAGGAAGTACACATCCGACAGGACTCAAAATAGGACGTTCCTTACAACTAACCATATAGAAGCTGCATACAAATTTTGAAATCAATCCCTCTTGTAGAAGCTGAGAAAAATGCGATGAAAATTTTTTCAGACGAACGGACGGACGGACAAGGTGAATCCAGTATACCCCCCTCTCTAGCGAGTGGGGGTATAATAACTTGTTAATGATGATCATTTCTCTTTAAACTGTCTATGACCTTTCAATAGCAATTGCTGTTGAGTTGCTACCAGATACTACCACAATGGAAGGGAATGTCATAAATCCTGTACCAAGTCAGGACCATTGCAGTCGACAATTCCACAATTTTCTGGTGGTTTCAACCTTGTTTGTCTTTTTGCATCATGGATTTCAGCACTTGACAATTCTGTTCAATTAAATTTGTTATTACCCCCACTGACCGAATAAAATATATATTATGTATTAATCACTAGATACAGTAGCTACTGTAAATTTTGTTTTAGCAAATGGTCTACTGAAAGAGAATTTCATGCAACTAAATAAATAGGAAACCAGATTTACTCAAAAGTGCAGTCATTACTGGGTAAATAATGGGTAAACTCTTATGTAATTTGACAAAAGCATTTTGGACCCATCTAGAAAATTTTATTAAAAAAAAGAGCAATTTTTATACGTTTCTGTTTTGTGCCATATTAAGCCATTATGACTTTATCATACAGCTTTCAAGTCTGGTAGATATGGTACAAGTGAATTTTGAAGACACAAAGAAAAAGGTCATGTCATAAAGAAAGCCTATAAAAAATAAACAGTTTTAATAGCAATCAAAAGTTGACAACCTCTTAAATTTAGTTATTTCAAATTTTAAGTACAAAATTAGCTAACAAAATTTGATAATAAACCATTGTAAACACTATTTATCTTTCGGCAATCTATCATTTTGTTGTCCTCTTAATATATCAAATAGAGGGACATTAATTAAAGATGCTCTAAGATGTTTTGTACAAACAATGAATAATTCCAGTTCAGTTGACTTTTTTAACTACAATTTTTTAGACATATCAACAAAGCAAAGTTTTTACTATGTAGTTTGAACCAAGGAAGTAGACAGGCCTTAAGTCAAAAGTCAATACCAGAAAAGGAAAAATGCATTAAAGACAAAAAATATGATGGGTAAATTAATCACCTTGTACAATGTATGAAGCAAGAAGTGCTGCCGTGTTCTCACTACAAACCATCTGTCCTGTACTTAAATCTTTCTTGATCTGTAACGCATACAAGTACCTGAAATTGTAAAATCATGAGAATACAATAAAATATGGCTTCCATGTGATCATGGAGTATCTACTATTTCTCTGATTTTGAGGTACTTGTAGTGGAGGTAAAACAGAGATCAGCAAAGTGTAAAAGAAATCAGGAAACCAGAAACATTTTTGAAACAGGGATACAGGTTGAGGATGCCCTGACACAAGGTAACTGGTAACTGATCACATGTTTTTAATTAATAATTCAATATTAAACACAATGCCCAACGGCATACCAAATACTGGAAATGGAATGAAAAAAAAAGAGTTCTGAACCAATTCTCTATCAAATTTTGTTAAAAGTAGTTACATGATACCCAAAAACGTTCCTTTTGCAAAAATTTGAAGTTTCAAGAAAAATATGGTCAGAACTAGCATACCAAAAGTAGGGATGGCAACGAATAACCGGTTAGTCGGTTACTCGGTCGAATAGCGTGTAATCGGTTAGCAAAATCGGTATTTGAGTACTCGGGGTCAAAATTTATTTCAGTTGTATACTGTTATGTGTACAATCAGACACCACTAATTTTATTTATTTAATTGATTGGATACATATCAAAGACCAATTAAATGACAAGTTGTTTACATAACGGATAATAAAACAATTACTTTTAAATTAGTGTCTCTAGCTAATAAGCTAACTTAATACCTATAGAAATTATAGCGTTAAAATAAATTAACAAAATGTCGAATTATAATGTACTGTCATATCAGAACATAAATGCTAGAATTATTAAATTTATGAACATATATTACGTATAATAATGCAAACAATAATACACTAGAGATGTCAAATTATTAATCTCCTACTCATATTATTAATTTTTAATAATTTGGGTAGGAGAATAATACTTGCCCTCGTAGATTAAGACTGACCCGCCTAGGTTAATAATGACCCACTGAAATTAAGAGTGACCCACTGAGATTAATAACTTATCCTCTTAGGATGGATAATTTTGGAGTGTCAAATTATTAATCCTGGCGGGTCACTCTTAATTTCAGAGGGTCAGTTATTAATCTTGGTGGGTCAGTCTTAATTTCAGAGGGTCAATTATTAATCTTGGCGGGTCAGTCTTAATCTTCAGGGGTCAGTATTAATCTCCTACTCAAATTGTTAAAAATTAATAATATGAGTAGGAGATTAATAATCTGACATCTCTAGTGATAATGTCCTGTTGGTTGAGCACCAGGGTTGGGCACTTTATGGGGGGACTTGACATGCCTCTACACAAAATAATGTAAACTATAAGTTTCATCAAGAAAATTTGTAATGCCACTATATATTACCCATGGATAAAAATGCTAAGCTAATTATATAAATCAGGAAAAAAGTAGAATATCACAGGAGCATTTTGCTGAGATGACGATTGGAAAGTATCTAATAGCTAGCTTATATAATTTTTTCTTTTTATCAGTATCTTGATTTACATCACGAATCAAAGAAACGAATTTAATTATTTATTCATATTATCTGGAAAACATTCGTTATTTCATTTAACATCGGTTAACCGGTTAATCGGTCGAAAGGTTTTCCGAATAACCGGTTACAGTATATCTGTGAAATTGCCATCCCTAACCAAAAGGTATTGGCTGGGAACTTTCAGGGGACAGTAAAATACCTAATCACTTTTATGTGGAAGTGTATAAAGACACTGAGATTTTCCAATCATCACTGACTGACAAAAGGCAGCTGAAATTGAATTGCCTAGCCTTTCATCAAGACTTTGTCCTAATTTGAAACCAAACAACACCAGTGAAATAGACAAGTAATTTCTTTCTATTGATTGGAATGATTGCTATAGATTTGTCTGTTTATATTTACATGTACTTAACATTATATAGAACCCAGAAATGTCAACTAGAAACTGTGTACATAAGACAAGGATGCCACACCAACAGACTTAGGTGTAAAATATTGGTAAAGGCCACTTTTAATTGTCTTTGATTTGGGTAATACTCATCAAATTCATTAATTTTATAAAATACAATTTTAAATACAATTTTGATTTCATGTGTAGTTGATGAGAAATAATTCTAAACACAATAACGCATGATACGCCCATCGTCAACTCGAACTTTATGGTATTGTTGGACCACAACAAAATTTTGTAACTGTTTAACATATATCAAATTAATATGTAAAGAACTTTATGGTATTGTTGGACCACAACAAAATTTTGTAACTGTTTAACATATATATATCAAATTAATATGTAAAGTTAACACATAGGAAGGTGCAAAAAATGAATTTTCAAAAAAAATTTCAAGTCTAAGGGCCATAACTGTCCACAAAATTCATTCAACTTTACTTAATCAGTAATTTATAAACATACAATCACTTACTATGTATCAAATCAACATATTCACGTATTATAAAGAAAAGGCAGAGACACTGATGTTTTTCAAAAATGTACCAAGTCCAAGGGCCGTAACTCTGTACACAATCAACCAATCAGGACTAAACTTAAACTAGATCTGCATCTCAACTATTAGCACTCATATTCCAAATATCAAATCAATATGTCAAGCTGTTACAGAAAAAAAACTCCGGAAACCTATATATCCGGTATTCAAAATTTACCAAGTCCAAGGGCTGTAACTCTGTAAAACATCAACAGACCAGAACAAAATTTTAATTTGATTTGTATCTCACCTAGATATTCTCATGTACCAAATATCAAATCAATTGTCAAGCTGTTACAGAAAAAAGCTCCGGAAACCTATAATAATATTTTTCAAAATTTCACAATGTCCAAGGGCCATATATTTATATATATATAATTCTGTACAAATTCAACCGACCGGAACCAAATTTGCACTTGATCTGTAGCTAGCTCACCTAGATATATTCATGTACCAAAGATCCAATCTATATGTCAAGCAGTTACAGAAAAAAACTCTGGAAACCTTTATTATTCAAATTTTCAATAAGTCAAAGGGCCATAACTCTGTACAAAATCAACCAACCAGAACCAAAGTTGAACTTGATCTGTAGCTCATCTAGATATACACATATACCAAATATCAAATCAATATGTCAAGCTGTTACAGAAAAAAACTCCGGAAACCTATATTTTTCAAAATTTCACCAAGTCCAAGGGCCATAGCTCTGTACAAAATCACCCGACCAGAACCAAATTCGATCATGATCTGTATCTCACTTAGATATACTCATATACCAAATATTAAATCAATATGTCTACCGGTTACAGAAAACATAGGTAATCAACGATTACATATGGCACATGGACACAGAAACCCAATTTGGCCAGGGTGCTCATTTACCATCCCTAATGCATGTATACAAAGGCTAGATGATCTTACCATGTACAGTAACCGAGATCTGAATTCGGACATAAACTTGAATGTAAGTCAATCATGCAGAAAATATAGGTCAAAGTGACCTAATTTTGCCTGGATGCTAACCTACCCCCAAAGATGCATGCACATGCAAGGTTCAGGGATGAGATTCATACATTTGATGACCCGTGGAAATAACCGGAAATCAGCCTGGCGGAAGTATAAAAATACATATAATAACGGAATCGGTCAGTATCGGACCCACGGAAATCCGCGATTCCGCGGAAGTATCACATCCCTGAAGGTTAGATGATCCTACCATTTACAGTTACTTAGGTCTGAACTAGGAAGTAAACTTGAATGCAAGTCACTAATGCAGAAAATATAGGTCAAAGTGACCTAATTTTGCCTGGATGCTGACCTACCCCAAAAGATGCATGCACATGCAAGGTTAGATGATTGTACCATGTACAGTTACTAAGATCTGAACTCGGACGTAAACTTGAATGTAAGTCGATCATGCGGAAAATATAGGACAAAGTGACCAAATTTTGCCTGGACGCTGATGTACCAACAAAGATGCATGCACATGCAAGGTTAGATGATCCTAACATGTAGTTACTTAGATCTGAACTCGGACGTAAACTTGAATGTAGTCAATCATGCGTAAAATATAGGTCAGTGACCTAATTTTGCCTGGATGCTGACCTACCTCCAAAGATGCATGCACATGCTAGGTTAGATAATTGTACCATGTACAGTTACTTAGATCTGAACTCAGACGTAACCTTGAATGTAAGTCGATCATGTGGAAAATATAGGTCAAAATGACCAAATTTTGCCTGGACGCTGATGTACCAACAAAGATGCATGCACCTGCAAGGTTAGATGATCCTAACATGTAGTTACTTAGATCTGAACTCGGACGTAAACTTGAATGTAAGTCAATCATGCGGAAAATATAGGTCAAAGTGACCTAATTTTGCCTGGATGCTGACCTACTGCCAAAGATGCATGCACACGCAAGGTTAGATGATCCTACCATGTACAGTTACTGAGATATCAACTAGGACCTAAAATTAAATGAAAGCCAGTCAAGTGGAAAATATAGGTCAAAGAGATCTAATTTTCTTGGGGGCTGTGAGATAGCCCAAGATGCATCTGTACACAAAGTTTGATGACCCTACCCTTCATAGTTACCAAGATATATACCTAAATGCGGATGCGGACACGGACACGGAAGAGGACGCCGGGGGTATTCCAATAGTCCTCCTCAACTTCGTTGAGGCGAACTAAAAATCTCCGGAAACCAAAAAGTTAACGGACGGAGGGACTGAGAGTGTACCATAATACGTCTTTTGACGGGCGTATAAAAATTAAACTAGTCATTCTAGCATATTAGGTCAAAGCGAATTTAGTTTCCATGATTTTAGTAGTACTGGTAGTATGATAACTGTGAATGTACTGATCTAATATCATTAAAATGTGGCAAGAATTACCAATTTAAGGACCTAAACACAAAAACTTAAAATGTGCACATTTGTTAGTGGGGCATAAAAAATTCATATACTTATCATTTTATATTCATCCATTCCAATAAGTTACAACAGAAAGCTTGGGATTACAAATACAATACAAATGTTTTATTAATTTCGATTTTGTAACTGTACATGGAGATTATGTAAATGTTACAATCTACAAAACAACAATCAATTTCTGCTATTATTGTCAAATCATATGTAAGTCATCTCTTTCATAGGACTGATGGTGCTGAAACACATTTGCTAATAATCACATACAACCAAAATAACATACATGTCAAAAGTACATAAAATGTTGCTATGAACATCTGATTCAATTTCTCTGGTTTTATATGCATCTGACCCTTTGGATAAAATTTTTATCGACAAATCAGTTGCAATATTGAAAGACAAGTGTGGATCCAAATATATGTCTCACTCATCCCTGCTTGGCCTCTGAATTGATTGTTTAACCTAACTGACCTAATCAGAAAACTGAACATGCTCACTAGATTGTGAAATTTGGGTCTCTGACAAAAGCCATGCATAGAGCTGGCTATTATGAACTATCCAAGACCAACACACATACCAAATATCATTGACCTTCCATTAATATATCATGAGAAACCAGACATGCCCATTCGACCATAAAATTGAGGTCACGACACAGGCTCAAGTCATATTGAACAATGCCATGCACTACCCAAAACCACCCCACATACAAAACAATATTGACCCACCACTTATAAATTCTGAGAAATTTAACATGCTCATTAAGCCATGAAATTGAGGTCAAGCACCTGCCCGTCTGATATGTTCTACCCAAGACCAAGCTACTTACTAAATATCCTCTTCCTACATCTTACGGTTTCAAAATATTTTGCATAGTAAAATTTAATGCTGTCGATGTCAACATCGTCATACTTTTGCACACCTTTGTCTCGCTTTTCCCTTCTTTCGTCACAGCTGAGACAAAAACAATTTGAATGGTGAGTGGAAACTGACTTCACGTTTAGGACCTTCTTCAGTAAATGCTGACCCTCTTTTTTTCAGTAGTAAATTGTCATTTCCAAATGTAATCATATACCAAAATAAAAAGTACCATTTAATAATAATAAAAATAATATGATTACAACTAACTTAACAGGGTTAAGGTGCACAGAATATTTTCTGAATTAATTTTGTAACAGATGTTTTTAAAATCATATTCATTAAGATCACGATATCCTAATGTACATGTATATTACAAAAATACTTATTAATTCACAAGTTGAAGAAACCTACAGTAAAAGACAGGCAAAAGTGTACATGGTGAAAGGTAGGAAAAACAGTTTCATAGTCACTCTAGATACATTTCCCTATTATTTTTTTTCACTCTTAAAACATTTCCTTATTATGATCATATTTGATGAGAGGTTTTTTATCCTTTTTTAAACTTTGAACAAGTCAGAAAATATTTAACCTAATACAAGACAAAATGAATTATAAATATTGAATTCAAATCATACCAGTATTATTTAAACTGTTTCAAGCAAGTTATATAATATATAAGATTACACCACAAGATCCTGTCCATTACCATATTTTATCCACTAGAGACAGTTAAATTTTAAAATTTCAATTGTGAGGCTTGCCGAGCATTAACAATTTTTTTTTTTAAATTTAACTATCGAGAGTGGATAAAATATGGTAATAATCATGATAAAGTATTGTAATCTTTATCTCTCATGATAAATGATAAACAATGAGAATTGTATTCCGAATAGATTTCGTGGGAAATAGCACGAGGCTTTATTCAACGTATGTTGAATATGAAAATGTATCTAAGGTCAGAACCCATTTAAACTTCACATATCATCAGAGACACAAGTATAAGACTACACATATTTTCAGTTTTGGTTTTATTATCTTTTTTTCGGGTTACCCTTATCTTATTGAAATGAGTAGGTCTGCCCGTCCTGACCAGCAATTTTGTCTTATGATTTTTTTTCACATTATGATATCCTACACACTATGCAATAATAGAATCCCACTTAAATCTTTGGTAATCAGTAAGATAACAAACCTTGTAAATTCATCCAGTAGGCCTGGATCTGGTGTATAGAACTTGACACAGAAATCTAATGGACTGTCTGGTGATGGTAACTGTTTCAGTATTCCTTTCTCATGATCTAACCAACACTATAGAAACAGAACAGGGACAGATATATATCTACTTTATATTGGAAAATTTACTAAATTATATCTAAATAAATTTCCTTTTATTTTTAACACATTCTTTCCAACATACAACCCGATACATTAAAACCCATTTGATATGATATAAACCCACTGCAACCCATTAGAATATACATTTTACTAGTAAAAGAAAATGCTACATTAACAACTGTCCTACAAACAATAGGTCCTGATGTATCATTTTCTCTTCAAATTTAATAAAGCTACAGATATATCAAATTAATATGGTATCATACAGTTCTTGTTTGTTTGTATGGAGTTTAACACCACTTTCAGCAGAATTTCAGATTTCAGTATATAATGGCAGACAGTTTTAGTGTGGAGGCAGCAGGGGTATCTGGAGAGAAACACCAGGTAACTGACATACCTTATGTATGTTGGCAATTAGAGTAACCTTTTTATGACTTTCAAAGCAAGTTGGGAACTCACGGAACTCACAACATAGACAATGACTGAGTTTTTTATGTATCTTGTAAAGTGATGTGTTTTATTGCTCTAAAATATCAGAAACCATCTTTGCTTTGATATCTATGGTAAGATGTACAGAAATAAATCAGGCTTTAAAAGTTAACATATTATCCAACATGTCAAAACTAACAGAACTTCTAAAACCTGTCCTTATCAAACCCTGAATAATCCAAATACCTGTGTAAAAATTATAATAAGCTATGATCCCAGTCAGCTGAACATTAATAAAAGTCCTTAAAATCTTAATTTATTCATCTTTTCCTTTTAAATGGCAGCATTTAAGTAATTTTGCAATTCTAAGATGTTTTGTGATAGCTATATTAAACAGTTGGAACTTTTAACTAGAATTTCCCCTTTTTAACCAAAGCCATAAAAAGTAGGCCAACTAAAGAAACACAATTTTTTTTGTTGATTTGTAAAGCTAATACTGGGCAATAACCTTCTGTGAGAATTAAACGACTCTCATGTCTTGAAGAATAAAAGTAGAAATTAATTGAAATTTCTTTAAATTTCATGTCTGTGTGATCTTATCTGTTTTTCTATTGTAACTGTATGCCTTACTGAGAATTTTAATTTCCTGGGTTATATATGATAGAGATTGCTTTCCAATAAAGCTGAAAGTAATTCTTATTTGACAATAAGAGAGTGATATTAATACTATGGGTATACTCGTAATCAATAGCTATTTAACATTCGTATCAAATCTACAAAGATCCATATCACTACCAATCAAGTATTACGGATTATCTATAACCGATACATATCTTAATATATATATGAATCCCTAGTACCGGTATATCATATATTTATCGAGATGATTTATTAGTCTAATGTCTACTTCAGCTTTGCTCTACCATCTTTGTGAGAGATATCTTCCAAACCTCCTGTGAATTTCATGAACAGTTTCAGAGACACATTTCTTCCATTTAAGGAACTGATCTCAAAACCGAATTAAATGAAGCCTTAAAGTCAAATTCACTGAAATTATTCCTCAAAGCAATGTCTGTCTAAAACCCTGAATGATTTTCTCTTGAATATGTAGATTTTTTTTGGTTTAGTTAACAAATTTCATTTATGGAGGAAGAAAATCTACAAATACTGTCAAACTTTGATAGCTCAAACAGCAAGGGACCAATGAAAGGTGTTGAGGCTATGGAGGTCAAACAATGTAAACTTTAACAAATGGAAAACAAAAAGGATTTCAGACAACAATAGTATTCAAGTTCTTGCTATTCAAGCAATTGAAGCTCAACTGTACCTAGAACAGCTGTTTTTGATAAGGAATTTCTAAACAAAAACATGTAAGTTATGGAGTTCCAGATTTACATAGGTTTCAAAAGGTCACAATATACAGTTATGGCCCTCAGAAGAGGTGAATATCCCAAATTGTCAACTGCAGTAAGGTTATTAAAGCCCTCGGGAAATAACATTAGTGCAGTTGACAATTTGGGATATTCATTGATTTCATGGGGCATAACTGTTTAATTATACTGAACAAACACTGGAAATATTATTCCACAGACATGGCAACTTACTGGGGTTATTCAACAGTGAATATTAGGGTTATTCCATGAACAATGTAATTTTCAGGGGGTCATTCACCCATGAATAACAGGGTTATTCCATGGGCTTTGTAATTTTCCAGGTTATTCACTGATAGCAAGTAGCAACAATTATGAACGAAAATATCCAAATCATTTCATTTCATGTGACTTTGTCTAAACCAATAGAATTCTTTACTATGTAAGGTATAATGATATTAGTTAGTTGGAACAGTATTGGGGTTTCATGACTGGACCCGACTCATACCTCTCTATCAAACTCAGCAGTAAATATGGAATAATTTACGTACCCTGAGACCATGAGTGTTATCATACTGCAAATCAAAGTAGTCAGACTCAACTAGCTGTAAATGTCGTACTACTGCTTCCCATAATGCATTGCCATATGCCTTTATCTGTAATGAAATAAAAAAATATATATTTATGGTATTAATATAAAAAATATGGCACATTACTATAACCTTATCTTTAAAATCTAAAGGGACATAAACTATAAAATGACCACACCGTGATCTATTAAGCACTTTATTTAAGGACAAGAAAATTTCTTTTTATTTTATAAGATATCATAAAATTATTTTATGAATGTGAGCATAAAAGTCTATAGATGTTTTTTAATATAACATTTTACAATATATACAATTAATTATCACCAAAATACCAATTTTCTTGGGGATCACTCTCTAAAACCATGTACAATAGAGGAAACTTCCTAAACAAAAGTTATTGACATTTATTCATTTGCATATGCATTTGTCTAAAATAAACAATAAACTGTGGACACAGGATTTGTCTCGCCCGCCCCTTGCATCGCTTTATTTTGCACATTAATCTACTGTTGCAGTTATAAAAATAAAATATAATTCTTCAACTTAGTTTACAATTTCCTTTGAAAAGAAACTTTGTTATTGACCGCCTCCTGTATCACTTGAATTTGTACATTTACATTCAGCAGCATTTATTTTATCCAACTGTAAGTCCTAAACAATGCGAACTGCCTGCAAGCTGAAACCTTGATGTGATTTTTCATGCATGGCTGAGGGGCCAGGGCCATCATTTGAAGTAAAGATTGATAACACAAAGCTAGTGGAGTCTGAATGCAGTGGTATAGCTATAAAATGCCTAGAAATATGTATATTGTAATTACCTGAAAATAAACATTTTTTTCATTTTTCGGTAAAACTAATATATAATGATAATTTTGTAAAGGAGACTAGATTTTAATTTGAAGGAATGGAGGACGAATAAGATGATAAATGTATTTATTTCTGAAATTGATATGATATTTTGAAAAAGTATTTTTTTTCTTGATCTTTCAAATCAAATATAATATGACACAGATTTGGGTCTGTCTTTCATATTATTTGTGAAATAATTCAGTACAATTGAAAATGTTAAATGATATAATTTGTTATTGAGTTATTAATTAGATTTTGAACTTCATGCTGAA
>MJUU01043510.1:122425-132700 GCA_002080025.1 Modiolus philippinarum | reverse complement strand
ATGTCAAATATCAAGTGCCTAGGACTACTGGTATTGGCTGTACAAACTGCTTGCTAAAAACTTAATGTGATCGCTCATGTGTGACTAAGGGACCAGGGCCATAATCTTAGTAGGGATTTGAGTTGTACCCATAAGGATGCAACTGCACATAAAAAACTATGGACCTACAACTAACATAAGCTTGTTAATTCGCAATAGTTTACAAATTGTTGACGCCGCCGCCGCCGCCGCCGCCGCCGGAAACGCTATCCCTAAGTCTCGCCTCCGCGACTTTTCGTCGCGGGCGAGACAAAAATCCAAAATAAGCAATTTTAAAGTATCAAATTTATAACCCATTTAGGATAAAATATCCCCGTTCAAGTACAATATTCCATTTCGGTTAAGGGAAAAATCACTCAGAAATGTAATGAGTCATATAACACAATATATTGCTAACTAGCACCACAGATCTAGTCAGTGTGCCACACAGCACTATGGCTTGTGTCAAAGTGATAACTAGCACCATAAACTGCTTCAGTATGCCTGAGTGCAGTATAGGGTGTGTAAGAGTGCCAACTAGCACCACAGCTCTAGTCATTGTGCATGATAGCACTATAGGTTGTGTCAAAGTGACAACTAGTAAGTGTGCCAGATTGCACTATAGGTTGAATCAAAGTGACAACTAACACCACAGACTGTGTCAGTGTCAAAGATTGCACTATAGGTTGAATCAAAGTGACAACTAGCACCACAGACTGTGTCAGAGTGCAAGATTGCACTATAGGTTGAATCAAGTGACAACTAGCACCACAGACTGTGTCAGAGTGCAAGATTGCACAATAGGTTGTGTGTGGTTTAGACATTGGGTTATTGTTATTTTATAATGACGAGGTCCCCTATAGTAAATGAAGGAACATCGATTGTGATCCAAAAAATAGTTAATACAGAACCTTTAGGCAAGTATTGTATCTTTCTTGTTAAAACATGTACATTTATAATGAATTTTGATATTTTTTCCTTCCTTGCAGGATGAAGTTGTCAAGAAGAGAGAGAAGACTAGTAACCATGTTACTTCCAATTCTAACACTTAGCCTCATTGTGAATATCTCATCGTTAATTAGGTATGGCAGAATATTCTTATGACACTTTTAACTTTTCTCCTTCGGCCAAATTTAAAACTTTGAGGCTTTTTGTCCCTATTTTTTTCATAACATCCCTAGATTTATTAATTTCTTTCAATGTTTTGTCAATTCTTTATAACTAACATTACTTTTTACTTAAACTGAAAAAAAAACTCATATTATAGTTACACACATCCAGAATTTCAAAAATTGTCCTAATAAAGATGTAGGAATGTTTTGATATGACTATAGTCAGTATTCAAATGTAAGCCTTATATTATAATTACTGGAAATAAACACTCTATTATATAATTTGTACTTTAAATATACAGTCTCCTCCTTAAATATTTCAACACACTAATGCAACAGGAAGATATTTGGGCAGTCTACCAAATTTATCATAAACCAATATCTAATGAAAAGATATGATGAAAAAATCCAACAAGAGGCTCCCAACAACCTGTGTCTTTCACCTGGACCACAGCTGAAATAGACAGTCCTTGAGTCATTCTCAAACTAAAGCTACTGTGTAAATACATGTATTATCCAAATCCAATGAGAAATAAACATATCTATAGCGCTTACAAGGTAGATGGACGGACACACAGACAGACACAGGGACAGATGCAGACGAATGCACAGACAGAAGCACTGACAGATGCCAGGCATTACCATATCCCCACATAGCATTGCAATTAGTAAAAATATTACATACATGGACCAAAATTTGATCATTTGAACAAGATATCTTGAAAGCGGTAAGAATCTGAATAATGAGTTGCTAATAAACAAATGAGATACTTTTAATCTATTTGGCCTTGTTAATCAGTAAAATCAATGTTTCATGTATGATTTGCATTCTAAATCATGTGAACAAATGTTCGGGAAGTTTGATTGGAATCTGACTTGCATCTTTTGATTGAGTCGAAGATTGAAAAACCAATAGAGGATGGCATATAATGACACGAGCTTGAGGACAGAAAGTATATAAACCTACAATGTCAACTCTGCTTACAGTGAGACATATATCTGAAGCTTTAAGACCTAAAGACATGTTAGTTAGCAATGTCCTGAAATATCATAGACATTAACACATGATCTTCATTTCAAATGATTAATACTAGGTGCTTTAACAGGGATAAGTGTCTCCTGCTTTGTGTTATGGCGGGTTTCCTGGCTCTTTAACATATTATATTTGCAATTCTTCAATGAACATACCAATATTCCTAAAGTAACACATATAACAAGTCCTTCTAAACTCCTGTCTTTTATTTGCCAATCAACCAATCAAGATTCTATAGAAATTATATTGTAAACCAATTTGTACTGCCTGAAGGGGTTTACCTTGATACTCCAGTAATGACAAATTGGTATACAAAAGAATTCTATAGAATCTCGATTGGTTGATTGACAAAGAAAAGATAGGAGTTTTGAAGGAGTTGTTATAGGTGTTACTTGAGGAATATTGGTATGTTCATTGAAGAATTGCAAATATAATACGTTATTGAGCCAGGAAATCCGCCATAAATTAATATTAATCGAAACAAATATATGATATTTTTCAATATTTATTGTTATGAATTGCATTCCAGGCTTTCCAACATCAGGCATAATGATCATGAAGGCAAAATTTATCCTGCGGAAAATTTACAGAAAATCACCAGAAGGAACATGCTAAATCTAGGAGACAAAGTCCCAATACAACCATCATC
The DNA here is from genome assembly GCA_002080025.1 of Modiolus philippinarum. Classification (NCBI taxonomy): domain Eukaryota; kingdom Metazoa; phylum Mollusca; class Bivalvia; order Mytilida; family Modiolidae; genus Modiolus; species Modiolus philippinarum. The sequence continues at coordinate 129,888 of MJUU01043510.1, read as the reverse complement.
TAACAGTACAAATCTTCCATTCCGCTTTTACATATATAATTTGCCACCAAGATTAAATTATGATATAATAGATTATTTTCACACATCACATGGAACATGCTTCAATTTTTCAAATAACGGCATGGGATCAGAATTATTTAGAACAGGAGTAGATGGATCTCTCCATGTTCATAATACAAATCAATTCAGTTTAGAGATTATACTTCATGAAAAACTAAAACGAAATGCCTTGCGGACCTGGAACCCAGAATTAGCAGATATTTTTTATGTACCAGCATATATTGGTTTGTTGTGTTTGGACAAAAATGATGAACTAACAGAGGCTATCAAATCTCTCCAGGAGTTTCTTGACAAAAGTATTTACTTTTCAAGTGGAAAACCTCATTTTTCTGCCACTGCTCTAATTCAGAGAGAAATGGCGATCGATGAATGTCCCTTTCTAACTCAGCCATTTACAAACCAAATAACTTTTATATCGATCGAAAAGGAAGGATTTACAAATTCAACAGATTTGGATTCGCTTTACGAAGTACTGCATCAGAACTCAATTGTAGTTGCTCCTTATCCTTCTTACAGCCATTTTGAGCAATCAGTGGAGGCAGAACTAGCAACTATTTCTTTGGACAATAGGGATATATTTGTTTTACTCCCTGTAGGTGAAAAAAGCACCAACTTGGATAGATCAAAACTGATGGATCAATTTGATTTTAAAACAAAACTTCCTTATAGCAGATATAAACTGTGTTATGAAAATGGCTCAAATAAAATGGTACTTTTCTATACCAATGACTGTGATCAGAATGTGCCAAAATTATTAACAACATGGATGCAACATTCGGTTTTCTGTTTACAACCACCAGGGGATTCTCCGTCCAGAAAATCCTTTTATGATTCCATTATGAATGGATGTATCCCTGTTATTTTAACGTACAAAGATGGCTACAATCCATATGCATTCCAGGAATTCATTGATTATACATCTTTTACTATTTCATTGAAAATAGATATGCCCCAGAATATATACTATATCTTAGAGGATGTACCAAAATCAAAGATAGAGAAAATGCATAACAGAATACGACAAATTGCACGATATATGCAATACTCTATTCAAAGTGTTAAAATAGAAAGAGAAAACGATGCTCTTCAACTAATTTTTCAAAAGCTGACTAAAAAATTCAAACTTAAATACGACAAAGAATTGACTTTACTGTGAATGAACCAATGTATATGTCCGGTATATATATTTGCTCACAGTCCAAATATCCCACCATAGACATATTTATATCCTATTATATGTTGTTCTAACATTGCACAAAAAGAGATTTCTTCCTAGAAAAAAGAATACTATTTTTTAAAGTATAACACAGGATTTTGAAATGTCCAGTATTTTATTACACAAGAACATATGTTGAGTTTAGTTTTACCAAACCAGGAATCTCAATAGGGTTTATCAGGCTGTACAATTTTGAGACTTCCACAAGTTGTAAATTTTGCACCAGAAAGTTGCATTTTTTGCAAATATAGATCACGATTCATAATCATTGGGTCATATTTTGGTGGGAAATGTTTAAAATACAATACAACTGTTGTTACAAAATATCCTTAGTCCTATTATCACCTTTGATTATGCTGGACTGTAATCGGAGTTAAACTAACAAGAATGATGAGAAGATTAATGAATGGTTATATACAGATATATATATATAACCCCAATTACCTTGACTTGTGAGGAATAAATACAATTGCTTTATTAAATATTTTCTTCTTTTTTCATGCTCAAAGGATAGACGATCCAATGAATGGATTTTTGTACATGTACATGTATATCATATATTTATCATTGACTAATTACTTGCAAAATATGACACGTTTATTGAAAAGAACATGCAACTTCAGTCACAGACAGCAGACAGATAAATGATTGAATGGACAAACCATTTTTACATTGCATCTACATATATATTCTGGGTCAAAATAAATTTCCAGCACATACAGACTTCCTGTCAATTCCACTTTACTGGTAAGCAAAGGTCTAGCAATGTATATAGGAATAGTTGCACAAATCTGCAGTCAATCTGTGGCTTACATATGTGTTCATTTCGCTATATGAGATTTTTGGTTGCAAAATTTGTTACTTTATTACATTGTTGAGAATATTGAAGACAATATAACAGCCATCTTGGAACTTTTTCATTTTATGCAGCTTAAACATCAAACATGAAGAACAACAAGAGAAGGGGCAGTCGGAAACGACAGCTAATCCCCTCGCCCGTTTATTGAATGTTTGTCTAGTATTATAAGCACTCAAGGAAGTTGTAACATTCAAGATCTGGCTTATTACTTAAATCTGAGCCAGTCATGCAAGAAATGTACTGACCTTATTTCAATCAGGAGCCTCATACCTAAAGCATATGCATCTACTGATGAAAGATTAATCTTCCACAAGTTGTGTATCTAAAATCTAGACTGTAGTCACTCATGCACAAAATGTAGGTCAAACTGACCTAATTTTTATCTGGAGCTTTACATGTACATACAAAATATTCTTCTTCTACCAGTTGCAGTATCTAAAATCCAAGCTGTAAAACAAACTTTAACCTAAGTCACTCATGCATGAAATTTAGGTCAAAGTGACTCAATTTTCATCTGGAGCTTCCTAACTTTACAAGACATCTCTACATACAAAATAGTATTCCTCTACGAGTTGTAGTATCCCATATCTGGACTCTTACAAAAACTTAAATCTTAGTCACTCAAGCATGAAATGTAGGTCAAAGTGACCTAATTTTTATCTGGAGCTTCGTAACTTTACAATACCCATCTACATACAAGATATTATTCCTCTACAAGTTGTAGTATCCTAGATCTGGACTCTTACAAAAACTTTAACCTTAGTCATTCAGGCATGAAATGTAGGTCAAATTGACCTAATTTTTATCTGGAGCTTTGTAACTTTACAAGACACATCTACATACAAAATATTATTCCTCTACAAGTTGTAGTATCCTAGATCTGGACTCTTACAAAAAATTTAACCTGAGTCTCTCATGCATGAACAGTGTTCTCGGTAAACAAAAAACATCTGGCGCAACGCCAGCCCTTTTTTTCATGGCGCCAGTGCCATTTTCATCAAGTCTGCCCTTTTTCTTGTGGTGCCAGTGCAGTTTTGCTCTAATTTCTGATGTAAAATTGCAGGGAAAATTGCCCACAAATGTATTTTGTCAAACTGAAAATTATCTACATATCCGGTTATTGATTTTATGTCAATCAACACAGGTAGCTTTGTGACAGGTAAACAAGTTAATTACACTGATTAATTAGTTCCAGATGAGATTTTTAATTGAATTTCCCATAGGGTCCTATGTTAAATTAAGTTCAGCTGTGGCAGCCATCTTTGCTGCAGGTGGGGTCATTAGATGCGATTCTTAAAGGGACGTACATTTGTACGTAGTAACTATTTTACCAAAGTTTGGTTCAAATTCAGCGAGAAGTTCCAGACAAAAAGATTTTTTAATGAATTTTGCATAGTGTCCTATGTAAAACTAAGTTCCGCTGTGGTGGCAATCTTGGTTGGCAGGCGGGGTCATTGGATACAATTGTGAATGATAATCACCTAAGCACCATTGCATAAAAGTTTAGTCCCATTTGAGCAAGTAGTTCCAGAGGAGATTTTCATAGAATTTTTCATAGGGTCCCATGTGGCCACCTTGTTTGAATGACAAATTTTTGCAGTTTGCAGGTTTGGTTCCAGTTGAACATTAAGTTCCAGGCTACCAGATTTTTTTTAATGAATTCTTGCGTTTGGTCCAAGTTCGGCTATGATCACAATTTTTCATAGGGTGTAATGATAAACTACATGTATTAGTTGGGTTGTGGTGCCCATGCTAGTTGGCAGATGTGGTCCTCAGATATACCGTATATTTTCGATTATAAGTCGGTTCGATTATAAGTCGGAAGGTCTTTTCCTGAAGAAAAACTTTGTATTTAGCGTTGAACACGATTATAAGTCGGTCGGAGATCGTTGTCAAGTTGTGTACCAAAACTTCAACATGAAATCGCTATAATTTATTAAATGGCGTACATTGGAATAAAAGAATGTCTTCTACATGAGATAAATGCTGCGTGTGAAGCATTTTACATGTGCTAAGAGCAGCTTATTCACGTTTCTAGCCAAGACATCGTATTAAGGGGGAATAACTGAAGTTTGTTTACTTATATCTTACGACCAAATACCCAAAGATATGATAAACGAAATGAGATCAAAAGTACGTGTTTCCAATATTAAGAATTTTTACAGTCGGTCTAAAATTAGTATTAAAATATGAATTATTTCTTTTATATGCAATTAAAGTTAAAAAATAATAAACAGTATTGGAAATGTCACATAAGATACGATATGACATTCCTAGGAGAAAGGTGTTAGTTATTGTCGGTTTTCGGTAATTAGTGAAATCAACTTAGTACACAAATAGTGAAACGTAAATACACATAAAGTACCTCCATGATGCTGAAATGAAAACATCGTGAATTTAGTAAGAAAACAACTAAAAAATGCTTATTTCTTTTATTAAAAGTAATAAATAATGTGTCAATAGAACCAGATGATTGTTGAATACCGGCAAACTGTATTTGGTCATCACTGAATGTGTCTACCGGACATTTTACGTTCTCGACTTTCCTCCTTGGTTCTTGGTTACTCTTATAAGTCGGATCCCTTCTCTGGAAATGAATATTAGCTCCCAAATTTCCGACTTATAATCGAGTATATACGGTAACTTTGATAGGCAAGCACCAAGTGACCATTCTACCAAAGTTTGGTTCCAAGTGAGCAAATAATTTTAGACAGATGTTTTTAATGAATTTCCCATACAGTCCTCTGTTAAAAGCTAGTTCGGCTATGGCATGATGGTGTATAAGTTCCGTTTAGGCAACCATTTTGGTTGGCAGATAGGGTCATCAGATATATTTTTGAAAGGAACCCACCTAGTGACCATTCCACCAAAATTTGGTTTCAATTGAGTGAGTAGTTCCCGAAAAAGAAAATTTCAATGAAATTCCCATAGGGTCCTATGTTACACTAAGTTCTGCTTAGGCGGCCATCTTGGTTGGCGGGAGGGGTCATCTGATACAATTCTGAAAGGGACCCACCTAGTGACTATTCCACCAAAGTTTGGTTCCAATTGAGTGATTAATTCCAGAAAAAAAAATTTCAATGAAATTCCCATAGGTTTCTATGTTAAACTTAGTTCCGCTGCGGCGGCTATATTGGTCGGAGGTCAGAAATGCCGGACACAATTTTGAAAGTAGACTACCCAAGCACCATTTTAGTAAAGTTTGGTTAAAATTCAAATGATAGTTTCAGAGGAGAAGATTTTCAAAATTCATCCCCCTTTTTTCTATTTTTAGCCTGGCAGCCATATTGGTCGAATCATCGGACACAATTTTGAAAAGGGATCACCCAAGGATCATTTCAGGAAAGTTTGGCTAGGTTTGCCTTTGTAGTTTCAGAGGAGAAGATTTTTAAAATTTCATCCCCCCTTTTTTCTATTTTTAGCCTGGCGGCCATCTTGGTTTAAGGGCGTTGTCGTCGGACACAATTTTGGAAGAGGACCATCCAAGGAACATCCCACCAAAGTTTCATAAAAATTGGCTGAACAGTTTCAGAGGAGAAGATTTTTTTGTAATTGTGGACAGACGGACGGACGGACGACGGATGACGGACGACAGACGACGGACGCCAAGTGATGGCAAAAGCTCACATGGCCTTTTAGGCCAGGTGAGCTAACAAGAGTGGACCCTAATACATGTCTCGCCCGTCCCTGCTTGTCACTAAAACAGTCATGTACAACTAAAGAGCAACCTGCAAGCCAAATTTTATTACCATTCCACTTACAGTAATTAAGAAACTATTATAATCAGAAACACTCAACTTTGTTCACTAGACAATGAAATGAGGTCAAGGTCAAAAGCCATATGGCAGACTGACATGTACTAACCAAGACCAAACTATATACCAAATATCATTGACCTATGGCTTGTAGTTATTGAGAAATGGACTTAAGCAAAAAAACTTAACCTGGTCACTGGACCGCGAAATATAGGTCAAGGTCAGATAATTTTGGGTCCAACAGATAGGGTTCGCCATAAGCTACCTATGGACCAAATATAAAGTTCCTACATCAAAGGCTTCTATATAAAAACTTGAGTTTACGCCGCCGTCGCCGTCATACTTTGCACGCCTATGTCTCGCTTTCCACGACTTTCGTCGCGGGCGAGACAATAAATTATAATACTTATTCAGACAACTAATCAATTAAATATTTATTTTGCCATCCTCTCTTGTATCCATTTCACATTGGCTAAAGAGTCATATGTCAATGAATTCAGATATTAAACTATCTGTATTGTATTTAGAATGTCAAATCCATAAAAAAAAATTAACAGTTGAATAATTTTGTATGACAGCTTCTAAACTTATGCATACTTTCAGCTGTATGTTTCTCTTATGCTATGGTATCTATAAAGTTTTCCTATACCTTTCTTTTTATCCCCCCGCTTAGCGAAAGCGGGGGGATCATGTAATACAGTCCGTCCGTCCGTACGTATGTACGTACGTACGTCTGTAGTGGCAAGGCATATCTCTGAAACCGCAACAGATAGAAACTTAAAATTTGGCATCATGGAAGAGTATATGACCCACTAGGGAATAGACCCCTAAAAATTGGAATTCGACCCCTTAGGGCCAAATTATGAGCGAAAAACAAATTTCGCGATATCCAATAAATGGAGATATCTCCAAAAGTGTTAAAGCTAGGATATTGGAACTTATGTCACTACTTATATTGCCTTTCCCAAGTTGAAAGAGGGTATCAAAATTTTGCCCTAAGGGGTTAAAAAATGTCTAAAAACGATTGTCCAAGAACTCCTCCTACACCGTAGAAGATAGAAACATGAAATTAGGTACACTAGTAACACTTGGGGAGTTGTCTGTGCCAAAGGTTTCGGAATTTTGATTTTGGCCCGGGGGGTGGGGCTACACCCTAATATGTAAAATCTCAAAATATGGTAAGATCAGTTCATATCCCCACCCCTTAACCATATATATTTATATTCCACATTTAAAGACGAGTTACTTGGTCACCCCCGGGGGTCAGCCCCAACCCCCTCATTTAGAAAATTACAAGTTATCTCAAAAACAGTTGAGATCCCCACTCCTAAACCATATATATTCTTAATGGGCATGACAAGACGAGTTACATGATCACCCCCGGGGGTCGGCCCCGCCCCCTTCATTTAGAAAATTACAAGTTATCAATCAAAAACAGTTGAGATCCCCACCCCTAAACCATATATATTCTTAATGGGCATGACAAGAGAAATTCAATGGCCACCCCGGGGGTCGGCCCCACCCCCCTCATTTTGAAAATAATAATTTATCTCAAAAACAGTTGAGATCCCCA